>JBCNYH010000007.1:7245612-7260916 GCA_039654325.1 Tandanus tandanus
ACACACACACACACACACACACACACACACACACACACACACACACACACACACACACACACACCTATTCACACTCAGTCACACCTAGGGGTGATTTGGAACAGCCAATTAGCCTAACGTGCATGTTTTTGGACTGTGGGAGGAAAGCGGAGTAACTGGAGGAAACCCACGCAAGCACAGGGAGAACATGCAAATTCCACACAGAAATGCCCGAGCCTGGGAATCGAACCCAGGCCTTCTTGCTGTGAGGTGGACGTGCTAACCACTGCGCCACCATGCAGCCCGTTATGTAGAATTATTCATTCATTCATTTTCTTAACCGCTTAATCCTAATTAGGGTCGCAGGAAGGCTGGCTCCCATCTTAGCCGACTCTGGGCGAGGGAAGAGTACACATTGGACAGCTCGCCAGGCCATCGCAGGGCAGAAACACGCTGACGGCAACCCAATGGCCTACTCTTTACGAATGACAGCAATGGTTCTTTTACATGCCTCTCACAACAGACAGTGAGAGATATGGCTGGCCTTTGATAACCCAGTCAGCATCAGGTACAATTCTTTGCAATGTTGGTAAATAATGTTAGGATTGAATGATGGCACAACGGATAGTGTTGCTGCCTCACTGATCCAGCGTTCCTAGGTTCATCCTGAGCTCAGGTTGCTGTGTGCTTGTAAATTGCCTATAGATGTGATTGTGCATGCAAATGCTTGCTTGCGTGCTGCCTTGCCATGAACTACTGTTGTGTTTATTTATAGCATATGCTTTCCTTGTGCCCATGTTCTCCAGATCCGCAGGTACTGTGACCAGAGTAAATCAGATCATGAAAAGGTTATTCTAAATTGCCCTTAGGTGTAAACAAGTGGGAGGCACTGAGGTATAGTGGTTAGCACTTTTGCCTCACAGCAAGAAGGTTTGGGGTTAGAGCTCGGTGCCTGGTGAGGGCATTTCTGTGTGGAGTTTGAATGTTCTCCCTGAGCTTGCGTGAGTTTTCTTCAGATGCTCGTTTCCTTTCACAGTCCAAAGACATGCACATTAGGCTAATTATGTGTGTGTGTCTTTGTTGGCCCTGCGATGGCAATGTGAGCAGTTCAGGGTGTATCCCACCTTTGCAAGGCTGGGCTTCAGCCTACCCGTGAGTCCAAATAACATACATAAATGTGCACTCACCAGTTACTGTTTTGGAAGATTTGTACACCTAATCTGTCATGCAGTTATCCAGTCATCTAAACATATGGCAGCAGTGGGGTATCATGCATTTGCAGGGTAACAGCTTCCATTCATGTTCACATCAAACATTTGAATTGGGGAAATGTGATCCCAGTGACTGATCCTGGCATGGTTGTTGGTGCGAAAGGGGCTAGTTTGATTACTTCAGAAACTGTTGATTCCACATAGCAAGGTCTACAGAATTTGCACAAAATAGTGTGAAACACAAAAAACATCCAGTGTCCTGCAGTATTGTGTTCAGAAATGGCATGTTCATTCATTCATTCATTTGCTGAACTGCTCAATCCTACTCCGGTCGCGAGGAGGCTGGAGCCTATTTCAGCCAAGTAGCCTAATGTGCATGTCTTTGGAGCACCTGGAGGAAACCTAGGCAAGCACAGGAAGAACGTGCAAATTTCACCCAGAATTGCCCTTGCCGAGCCCAGGACTCAAACCCTTTTTGCTGTAAGACAGACTTGCTGACCACTACGTCACCCATGTTAACATGAGAGGAAAATAGCTAGACTGTTTCATGCTTACAGGCTACAACAACCCAAATAGCCACGCTTTACAACAGTGGTGAGCAGAATAGCATCTCAGAACAGAAAAACTATTAAACCTAGAGGGAAATGGGCTACAAGAGCAGAAACGCACACTGGGTTCCAGTTCTTTCAGACAAAAACAGGAATCTGAGGAACAGTAGGCACTGGCTCACTGATGCTGAACAACTGAAGACTGGAAAAAGACCAGGCAGTGTTTTTAGGTCTGAGCTTGTGCTAATTCTAGCCACACATTCCTGTTCTTGCCTGACGTGAACAGAAAAGTAATTGGAAACACGTATTTCTCATTCTACTTGATGTGAAGATTAACTGAACCTCTTTACCTGTATTTGTATGATTTTATGTACTGTGTTGCTGCCATATGTTGCTGGCCATGTTGCTTGAATAAAAGTTGCTTGAGCAGTACAGATATCAGTGGTTCCTGGGTGTCGTATATACTGTATGCATGGTGTTCTATGATGACCTGCTTGAAGTGTTTACTGTGAGAGAACATTGTAAGGTTGCCCTATGAACTGTTTGAAAGAGATCAAATAATTCCAGTGTGAATGCCTGAAATGCTCCTGTTTGTGTGTTCTGCAGGCATGGACCCTGACCTGTTGATCTTTGAGAAATACTTCCCCACCAATGCCCAGGTGCTACCTCATCTGACCTCACTTAACACCTCCGACTTGTCTGGAACAGACAAACGTCAGTTCAACCGGCCTCACATGGAGCCCAGCAGCTCAGTCAATCCTACTATTCCTGCCACTAGCACAAAAACATCTTCCAGTGCACCAACATCCAGTGTTTCCATCTCTACTCCTCCCCCGATCTCTGTTTCCACACAGGATAACCATGACACACTTTCTGCTTTAGCAATACAGAGATCCACAACCCAGGAACAGTCGTCTGAACTCATTCCAACTCATTTTACTACCAATCCTTCAACAGACCCTACAATCACTACTACAACAGCATACCCACCTTCAAGGAGTACCATGCAACTCTTGTTCAGGCAAACAAGCTCAATGCCCCAACACCCACATACTTCCAGTACCACCTTAGCACCTTTGCAACTATCCAGTCAGCTCACATCAAGTTCAACATCCTCTTCCAAAGTACCTCTTCTTGGAACCACAGCAGCATATACTATCAGCCAAACCACAGAGTTCAAAATGCTATCCTATTTAGCCAGTAGTACAACCTTCGGTAGTGGTCACACCACAACAATCACACCTTTCCATTTGTCAGATACTCTGAAAAGTAGTACAGTAGAGGCTACAACTGTACCTGTACCCCTCATAAGTACTCTGGAAAGCAGTACAGTAGAGGCTACAACCATGCCTGTACCCCTCACAATTCCTCTCCAAAGTTCAACAGGAGAGATTACAACAAAGCCTCTACCCCTCACAAGTACTCCAGAAAGTAATACAGTACAGACTACAACCATGCCTGTACCCCTCACCATTACTCCGCTAAGTAGAACAGGAGAGATTACGACCATGCCTACACCCCTCACAAGGTCTCCAGAAAGTAGTACAGTAGAGACTACAACCATACCTGTACCCCTCACAACTACTTTGCAAAGTAGTACAGTAAAAACTGCAGTCATGCCTGTATCCTGCACAATTGCTCTGCAAAATACTAAAGGAGAGACCGCGACCTTGTCCGTCCCTCTCTCAAGTACCCTGCAAAGAGATACAGGAAAAACTACAACCATGTTTTTCCCGCTTTCAAGTTCACCACAAAATAGTACAGGAGAGACTACAACCATGCCCGTACCTCTGTCAAGCATGTCCCAAAGTAATGCACAAGACACTGTAACCACACATGTCCCTCTCTCAAATACTCCACAAAGTAGTAAAGGAGACTCCACAACAGAGCCTGTCCATGTCTCAAGTATTCTACAAAGTAGTAAAGGAGAGACTACTGTCCATACTACACCTGCTATGGTCCAGCTAAGCTCTTCAAATGCATTCGTAACTTCAACTCAACATACCCCAGTCGAAACCATGACTGGGTATGTAACTACAACTATGGGACCTCAAGTGATTAATAGCTTCACAACCACCTCTTTGTCCTATAACGAGCCCATAAATATGCAGTCAACATCTTCTCTAATGGAAAAAAGGATCACTCCATCCTCAACAACAGATGGCCTTCCTCAAGTGTATACCAACATCAACTTGGCTACCACTGACATTTCTCTGACCACTACCAAACCATCAACCTTAAACAGACTTCAGTCATTTCCAGCATCTTCAGAAACGAACTCTGGTCTAAAGACCTCACCAACACCACCTAGTCTCACAGAGGACAGCCAACCATACCCTAATGACACAAAAGGATACACCAACCACAATATCACGACAGGTAATAGCCCACAGCCTGTAAGTGATGGGGGACTGATGCAAGTGTGGCATCTGGCAGCCAACACTGTCCTGATAGCTTTGGCAACCTGTGCAGCTTTAGCTTGTGGTTGTTGTTGTTCAGTGTTGATGGCAGCGAGTTGGAGAGGAAGGAGGAGGAGGAAGGGGAGATACCACACTACACTAAGAGGCAAGAAGGGCTCCATGCGCCTCATCAAATATGTCTTTGTAAGGGAGAGCTCATGACTCAGGTTCTGACACTGTTGTCAGAGTTTTCCACAAATGCCACTTTTGTCCAGCACTGCTACATGATCACAGCTACTTTGAACAAAAGAAGTTTTGCAACAATCCAGGACCCTACCTAAATTAACTTGCATAAGGGAATGATCCATGAAGTTTTTGGATGGGTGTACATTTGTTTTCTGTTCCAGATAAAATCAATATAGCCATTATTGAGTAAAAAAAAAAAGACCAAATGCAATGAAAGCTTGAATGCTTCCAGGTATTGTAACTCTGTTACACTCATCTTTATCTAGGACAATGTTGTGTATTACTTTATAAAATATCAGACTGAAGAGCATATACCACATGTAATCTATTGTGTATTTTCAATAAATTCAGCACTTTTAATATTCTAGTAAGCACAAACGTCATCCATAAATAGACTATTATCCGAAACTAAACAAAAATATGAACTAAGGTGCACTACCCTGTTTTAGTTTAAATAACAAACTCTGTCAAGAAACCAAAACCAGCAAAGAAAACTTGATGTTCATGTTAAGTACTTTGATGGGTGCTTCCAAGCAAGACATGCAACAAGCCCAGTTTTGTTCTGGAAAGGCAGTTGGGCTTTAAGTGCTAGAAGCTGTTAAGTGTGGTTCAGTCACTTGGGCTTGCTCTGTTTTTTGCTCAAATGGAAAGAGCCGGAACTTTTTTTTCTAGGGAGTCGGGTTACCCTTTTCCCATAACCCACAGATCAGAGCAGAAACTAATGGTGCAACTGGGTATATTTACCCAACTTTGCTTGAAAGAATTCCTTTAACAAGGGTGTCTGTAGAAGTAGGGCATTTACTTTTACTGATCACGTTGTGCTGTTAGAGTACACAGAGTACTCGGAGTCATATTCATGGCATCGGAATGGTTTGCGAACCTTTGTATTTCATAGTGAAGGTGAAAGATCCAATGAATTTGATGAGAGTTGGATGAATGAAAGACAATGAAGTAATTTTCATATTCGTTTCATTTTTTGAACTGCTTTATTAGGGTCGTAGGGAGGCTGGAGCCTATCCCAGCTGACCCGCAAAGTTGGGGTACACCCTGAACAGATCACCAGACCATCGCAAGGCCAACACAGACACTAGACAGCCAGTTAGCCTAATATGCATGACTTTGCACTGTGGGAGGAAACCAGAATAACTGGATGAAATCCATGCAGGCAGTGGGAGAACATGCAAACGTCACACAAAAATGCCCTTGGCAAGCATATGGCCTTAAACCCAGGACATTCTTGCAGTGAGGCTTTAGTGCTCACTACTATGCCAGTATGCCTCCCTAATAAGGATTTAGATTAGTTTAATAACATCTTAATCTGTAAGCTCCTGACTACAGGATGCAGGGGTCTCTTGGTGACAGTTTCCAAATGAAGGCAAAGAGTGCACTAATACAGTGTCTTCTTGGACCAGGAGTAGTGGGGTGCCTCAAGGAACCCTACTCTGGCCTGTGGGACTATCATATCAACTTATTTTGAATTATGTGGCAAAAGACAGTTAAAGGGAAAAGGTTGACTTAAGGGTGACCTTCGACTAAAGTTCTTTCAGCCAAGCTGATATATTTGAAGTGGTGTCTGATGTGTGCGTTCAGTTACCCAGCAGTTCAGTCTTTTTTTGCTGTGGTTCATACTAACCACTAGGCCAATGTGCCGCCCCACACTTTATTTTGAAAAATAAAAACATACAAAATATATAAATACAAGAACACCATGGTTTTATTTGCTGATAAAAGAAAAGATGGTATTTACATCACCAACAGCAGACAGGTATAATACACACAATGAACAATGTAGGTTATTGGCAGATCTAACTTCATATGCATCAAGCTTCTCAAAGATCTTCATTATGTACTGCATGACACTGATGGCTGGCAACTGGACATTCCGCCCCTTAGATATTTAGTAGTTTCTTCACTGCTTCTTTGTACTGCTCCATGTTGCTCTCAGTCTCTCCCTCGTTCTTCAGTTTGGTCACAGAGTTTTTGTACTCCTGCACCTCTGGCCGTCCCATCAGCTCTTTTCGCACTCCTTCTTCATCCTCAGGCTTCTCTGCAATTGAATTCATGCGCAGTAAGGTTTCCAGAATATTCTTCTGGGAAGGGCTGTCCTCCCAAACATACTCCTCCATGTCGGCGCGCGTCTTATCTTTCTCCCACACCTCCGTTTTCTGAAATTGAGAAGTGGACAGGAATAGAGGGTTGCGGTGGTAAAACTGATAGGGATACTGATAACGCTGGCTGTAATTAGCCTGCTTAAGTAGCTCTCCCTAGCTTAGCATGACATTCTGCAATCATAACTGTAAAGTCAGGTGTATGATCTCACTCATGTCCCATAAAGTATAATGTCCACTCTGTCATACTCCACATATACAAAAGCTGCTTTGCATGTTTGTGCATCTGTGTATTGCCATAAGAAAGGTAATTATCATTATTACTACTATGGAAGTTCTTACATGTTTTTGTCCTTAAAATCCCTGAGAATAAAAGAAAAAAGACAAATAGTTTCTCACTGTGACTTATCCACTGTTCTTTAGGCAACATTAGAAATAATTAAATTTTGCTAAGAAGCTTCTATTGAATTCCCACTGATTGAATTCCATCTTGAATTAAGGAGGCAGGACAATGAATCGAACGCCAGGTGATGTGATTAACTAAACCTTTGTTCTCTATTAGTAAAGGGTAAAGATGCCACCTGCATTCTCTTGCTGTTAAAAGAACAGATCATTTTCATGAATGTCATGGCAATACTGGGCCAGGTGTTTTTTTCCCCTGTGGTAGAATGATTGTACAGTACACATCTTTAATAGAAAATACAAGCAGTTGCTGCACAAGTTTTCATGTATTTTTTTATTTTTTAGATCACTCACACTCATTTGCCAACTCGCTTAATCCTGTTAGGGTGTCACTTGACACTGGATGAAGGCGGGGTACACCTCGAACAGCTCACCAGACCATCGCACACAACCATTCACACTCACACCTAGGGGGAAATTTGGAAAAACCAACTAGCCTAATATCTTTGGTGTATGGGAGGAAACCAGAGTACCCAGAGGAAGCCCCACACAAACTCCACACAAACACCTGAGCCTCAAACCCAGGACCTTCTTGATGCGATGCGGGCATGCTAACCACTACGCCACCGTTGTCAAAATTATACATACGGGGTCAAAAAGTGATAACACTCAATGGAGCCTATCTCAGCCGACATTGCGCCAAGTCAGGGTACACCCTGAACAACTCACCAGTCCATTGCATGGCCAACACACTCACACAACCATTCACATTCACACCTAGGGGCAACCTGGAACAGCCAATTAGCCTAAAGTCTGTGTATTTAGACTGTGGAAGGAAACTGGAGTACTTACAGGAAATGCCAGTATGTCCTAAACATGCAAATTCCACACAGAAACACCCTCATCGAGTCTGAGACTCGAACTCAGGACCTTTCGGCACTTCAGAAAACCCAATATAAATTAAACCTTGTGAAGAAATTCTTTTTTTTTTTAATTAAAGGATGCATGTTGTACAATCAGGTCAAAGAAATCCTAATACTGCCTTGATATTCATGTCCAGGATACAAGTAATGGTCGGTAACAATCACTACCATTGTTATCTTCCCTGAAACACCACCCACTTTGCAACTCAACTAGCTGCGACAAGCCTTTTGCTGGCACCATTGTGTCAGCCACTGTAGCCTCAAAGGCCAGTGGACACGGTTACACTTCCCAGCAGGGAACGCTAACAATACTCGACCATGTCCTTTCTCTGGTAAAGCAGTATTCTTGGAGCAAAGCTAAGGCGCATGTTACAAAACACATAGGCCATGTGGTCCTGTGGGAGCAGAGCATGCTGGGAAACGCACCTGACTGATTGAACTGATTTAAAATGGGCCCTTCTGAGGTATTCAGGGAGGACTTGAGGAATGTAAGGGCAAGAAGCAGGGAATAAAAAAGGAGTTTGTTTTAGGCTTGTATTGGTGTCCACAGAAAACACTTGGCTTGTACACAGGAAAAAGAGTAAGGGCGTGGTCTTTTGGGTGCAGGAGTGAATTTACAAATGTGAAAAGGAACAGATGTCAACGTGTGAGAAGTTCAGCAGTATCATATTAATTCAGTCACTCCCTGAATTCAGTATCGGATCCACTCTAACCTTACACTATAGTCTTTTCAATCCTCTAACTGTATTGTGTAAACAGGGAATAACAACTCCAACAACAAGTCATGTATCATGTGACTGTTTTTTTTTTTCTTCTACTCATCTGAATGATTACTGCATGTACTTATTAAAGATTGCTGATGCAGTCAGGTGTTTTTACAGTGGACAATATAGGAGTCTTTCAAGAGGTGTCCATTCACCACTACAGACTGCAACCAAACACACAAGCAAAAAGCACACCGTCATACACGCTCTGTCTCTCCTAATTCTGGAGGGCCGGCCTGGTGAGGACCCATGGCACATTGCATAGGTCATGGAAGCACACCTGTCAGCAGGCCTTCAACGAAAGGGGCGAGGATACAATCGAAACCCTGAAAATTTAATATCTGAGAAGAAAGACAGACCGCAAGCTGTTGTGCATTTAGAACACAAAGCCTTCGATGTGTATTAAATTCACTGGCTACAACTTTATATCACAAAACCAGTTCATATCCTGTGGAGTACAGCACTGGCACCATACATCAATACTGAGTGAAAATACATTAGCACTCGGATTCACTCACTCATTTTCCGAACTGCTTCATCCTATTAGGGCTGTGAGGAGGCAGGAGTCTATCTTGGCCGACACTGGGTGAAGGTGGTATACACCATGAACAGTTTGCCAAACCATCGCAGGGTCAACACACACACAAAATAATTCACACTCACACCCAGGGGCAATTTGGAACAGCCAGTTAGTCTAATATACATGTCTTTCGATTGTGGGAGGAAACTGGACGACCCCAGAAAAGCCCACACAAGCATGGAGAGTACAGGACTCAACCCCAGGACCTTCTTGCTGTGGGATGGACGTGTTAACCACTACGTCAATGTGACACCCAACTCAGGTTTAACTTATTCAAAAGGAAAAGAGAATCAACTTACCCACGATTCATGGTACAGAACAGTGAGGAGGTACATGGCGTAGTCATAGTTCTGCTTTCTTAGTGGACAACTGTGGAAACAGTCACTTGACATTTTAGACAAAAATAAATAAATAAAAATTTATATATATATATATATATATACACACACACACACATCCAAAGTGAATGAATGAGAAATTTTAACAATCAATGAGCTTTTAAAAGTATAAAGATTACGCACACTCAAATAGAAATAACGATCAAAGCTACCAGTCACACTGCCTGGCCCCAAAAATATGGTATATCAACTATTTTGTTGAACCACTTTTAGCCTTAATTATCGCATGTAAATGCCATGGCATTGTTTACACAAAATTAAGCAACATCACAACATTTATTTCCATCCAGAGTTGGGTTCTTTTGATAACAGGAAAATTGAATTACTCCATAAAGTCTTCTCCAGCACATCCCGAAGATTTTCAATAGGGTTAAAGGTTAGGACTCTGTGGTTCCAGTTCATGCATGAAAATGATTCCTCATGCTCCCTGAACCACTCCCTCACTATTTGAGACCCAATTTTATATCCCTGCCATCAGGGAAGAAAGCTGATAAGACGATAACCTGCTCATTCAGTACATTCAGGGCGTCAGCTGACTTATTTTGACATTATATTCGACATAATGTTGCTGGGCCTGAACCTGACCAACTGAAGCAACAATGCAAGTACGCTTAATAATCAAGGCTAAAGGCATTCCAAGAAAATATTAGACGGCGTGACACTTTTTTTGGCCGGGAGATGCATGCATCATTTGAAAACTCTGTATGGCTTAGCAACAGAAGGTTTGGAATCAATATTCTCAAAAACCTGACATCCATGGTTTTCCTGCAGATTCTTTTTGTGCAGTGAAGTGACAGTGAGTTGATACCAACTCAACCGTAGCAGCCTAGTCACAAACCTCCACGCTAGCAAAAGTCCAGAATGCAATCAAGTAATGATCAATGATTCAGAAGCCGAGAACACAAACTCAAAGGTTTTATATCATTCGGTGGAACTGTCCTTGTAACTCAAACTCCTGTTACTCAGAAAGACTGAGTCAGGGGATATTTTGTCTAAAGCTATGTCTGGGAGACTCCAGACTGATAACTGACTAACAGTTGAACTACCAGGTGCTCAATCAGCAGGAACATCTTGGGGTTTTACTCATACCAGTAGGTGTATCTTTGTGTGCCTACCAGACGTGGTGAGACTGAAAGAATCCAGATTATCTGCACCACCAGTCTCATGGAGAAAGCCTAAAGAGGGCATTTACCCATGAACGGCTTGGGTTAGCGATAAATGCTTTGACGTCCAAAACAAAGCAGCATTATGACCTAGTTAATATTTGCCGCCAACAAACCTGCTCTGAACCAAGTAATGCGTTCTGTTCTGGACAGAGGCATGGTTGAACACAGAACCACAGTTTTCAGACACGGGTTCAACATAAACGGTTCTGAGCATCCAGCATAAAATTACTTTATAAATAATGGCTGGTAAACACCTTGTGTGACCACATCCAAATATCTGGCAATGCCGAACAGAGCCTGCTGCTGTTTATAAGTGGTGGATAATGGTGGTTCAGTGGTTAAGGCTCTGGGTTACTGTTCAGAAGGTTGGGGGTTCAAGCCCCAGTACCACTGCTGGGCCCTTAACCCTCATAAATCAGATATAACGTGTAAGTCACTCTGCATAAGGGCGTCTGTCAAATGCTGTAAACGTATTATTATTTTTACCCCATGCTACATCTCAATAGATAAGAATGCAGTGCAGGGCAACCTGTCAGTGGTGATGGTGAGTATATCGGTTTCTTTGTTGTAGCGCTCTCCACTCAGTTTGATCATTTTCTTCCTGGCATGATCATCTAGATTCAAACTGGACAACTTTACCTGAGGTGATAAATAAATAAACATAAAAAGATATCAATATAATCCTTTCTCATTGCAAGTCAGGAATGAATGCATTTACTGTATGAAGGTATAGGACACAAAATTATTATCAATCCTCTATGAAAACAAGATAAACAAAAGCAATACAAAAACACTAGCTAATAAATGCTATATTGGGGAAGTCATGTGTGAGTGTGAGTGTGTGTGTGTGTGTACTGTGACCACAATGAATTGAAAACTAACAGATGGATTTCCATGAAATTTTCACCAAATGTGGGTTTTGGGCTCACGAAGAACTGATTAAATTTAGGCCTGATCTGGAACCGGATCCGGATCCAGAAGGGTTTTGAAAGATTTTTTAACATTGCGTGATAGGGCAAGCAGAAAGAAATCACCCACAATGCACTGAGAGAAAAAATATAGCTCAAAAATAATTGTGGAACAGGCCACAACGGGGCACCGTAGTTGTACATCATCTGCCAATAAAGCCAGGATTGAAAAGTTTAGAGCAGGGGTGTCCAAACTTATCTGCAAGGGGCCGGTGTTGGTGCAGGTTTTCACTTCAACCAAGCGGTAGCTACACCTTCCACCTGTGTGAACCACTGATCTCAGAAAGTGATAGGATCATGTATCCTTTTGTTTGCATGTGGCAAAACCTGAAGCCAGACTGGTGCAATCTTGGTATGAACACTTTAAAGCTGAACGTTAAACTCAAATAGTGTACAAAAAAGATGAAGAAAATGGAAATACTTACATCCAAGGTGTACATTTAATTTTAAACCCTTTGTTTTTTCCAAATTTCATCTATGCAGAGCTTTTTTTTTTTTTTTTTATTAATTACAAATATCAGTGAAAATATTGGTAAATGTATATTAATTTATGTATTCTGACCATCAGCAGTAACATTTACAGGGTTATTGAGCTGTGTTGGCTTTCAACAGCTCCATTTTGAGATCTTAAAGCAAGGTGGTCTCACCAAGCTGGCTGCCACTGGGCTTCAAAATTAAAACACTAATGTGCATTCTAGGTTTTTTTATTTATTTATTATTATCATTATATATTTTTTTTATATCAGAGATTGAAACCGGTGGAAGGTGCGGCTACCTCTCGGTTGAAATGAAAGCCTGCACACACACCGGCCCTTTGCGGATAAGATTGGACATCCCTGGTTTAGAGATTGCAATACCTTGATGGAGATCTGCTCTCATCATAGTGTATTTATAGTTTAAAGTATAGAAGACGGAGTGGTGTTAGGATCATAGCTGGAGGTGAATTTACATGGTAAACAGCACAAACATACACACACTGCTAATTACAAGAAAATTAATTTCAATTGTTACCAGCAGCTCAGGAATGGTTAAAAGTATTCTTTCCAACCCAACAACATTCAAAAGATCAAAAAGGACATTCGAGCATTTAGACAAAACTCACTGTGAGTGTGACTATTCGAGCGTCTGGGTTTCTGAGTGAAGGTCCAGCAGACACAAAGTCCTGAGTCTGTATTTGGATTGGGAAATGCTCCTGACATTTAACATCAGAGTCCAGAGCGGCAGGCCACTCGGTACAGAACGCTGCAGTGCAAAGAAAACACAACCTCAGAGTGTTCACGCGGAGCAGAAACAATGTGGGCATCAAAAAAGTATTATACAATCATGAAGAAACATGGAAACTGCTACAAATAAAAAGACGTACGTTTGAGGGCGTCACAGTGTTTCTTGATAGCAGCTGGGGTTAAGTGTAAGAAGTTTGGAATCTGTAAGATAGAAAAGAAAAAAGGAACACAGCTTAATTCCCAAAGACTGAACACTGCTGCTTTACAGGAGTCAGATCTGATCATAAACATCATCATTTCTATGCCCTGTTGACCTCAGGTTAATGATCTTTATAGTATTTGAGCTGAGTAGATATTGCTAACTAGCTTGAGTCTGATAATGCTTAAAGTTCTCTCATAAATGTAGTAGACCCTGTTTATACATCTGTGACTGAGTAAAGACTGATTTAACATCTGTGTGGACAAAAGAAAAAACAAACAGGAGTCTCATGTTTTAGTGCAGAATGAACAACAATAAGAAAGTAGTGGACGCAGTAATTCTGAGGATCACTACTTACTTCTGGGTTCTAATTCCTGGAAACAAAATCTTTGTATTTTAAATATTTTCTCTATAGAAAAAAAGCTTAGTAAAAGCAAAAGAGTATAAAATAAGGGGTGTGTGTGTGTTCAGACAAATAATCATGAAGACAGAAACAGTGGTAAAGCTGCAAATCCACGGAACCTAAAGGGAACCCTTCCTCTGAAATAGAAGGTTTTATTCAGTAGTGTGAATAGTGAAGAAATAAAAAAGTGGTTTGACCCAAAATCAAAGGAAAAGAAGAAAAAAAAAGGTTTAATCCCAGATTTAAACAATGACCTGTGCTAAAGTGGCCAGAACACACTTTGTAATGCTTTTTGCTTGGGTCTGGATCGAAGCCTTCCCTTGTTATTTTTGTTTGTGACGATAACACTCCCTGGTGTTTTATCACCTTTGGAATCAGAGTAGTGCCTCGTTTTTTTCCCGCCAGCATTGGTGCAGTTTGTACAGTCCCATACTACATGTGTATGTACCATAGGTGTAGTTTGTTTACAGTTGAATGACTCAGCTGACTCACAAGATGGTGACCCCAGGAACTATGCGAGGTGTGTGATGTCATCGGAAACCCATCAATAGAACAGCAGCCCTGTTCCAAAAATCTTTAGAAAATAGAACTTTTTCTCACACATCATATTATGAATCGGAAAAACTGAAGAAAATTTAAAAGAAGGGAAACAGTAGTGAATAGTAGTGATTTCGGCACTGATATGAGCGTTAGAGTGCTCTTTCATGTTCAATAGATTCTGTTCGTAGCTAATAGCAAATCCCAGATAAAAAATACTGGTGAATGCCAGAAAAGCTCGCAAGTGAGACTTAAGAACAAATTTGTTTATAAGAACGGTAGGTGAATGAGACGCAATATCTTCTTCCCTTTTATGATTTTGAGAGAACATTAATCTTTGTTCACATGTGCACACATTTCTCTCCTCAGGTTATGAAAATAACGACATTAAAATACTCTTTCAAAAAAGCTGACATTTTCACCATTATTTATAAAACCAGGACAACATAGTGGATTTGAATCTCATTGCCACTATTCTCACCTTTATAAGTTCGAGATTGCCCTTTTTCTCAGGAGGAACCCCTCTTTTTACCGGGTAGCCCATTCGCACTGGTAGTGGCACAGCATCGGGTTTAAAAGACTTTGCAGTTGGATAAACCGCAGTCCAGTCCTGATCCACCACCATCCGCTCTGTCCGTGGTCCTCCAGCCTGCACATCAGAGAGAGAGAGAGAGAGAGACAGAGAGAGAGAGAGAGAGAAAGAGAGAACCCTGCATGTTTTCATAGCAAGACCAGTACATGCTGATTATTCGAAACTGTAAATCCTAACTGGAATGCTTTAGGAAGCAGATTTTAATGAAAGAATTATGATGAATTTAATGAAAGAAAAATCAGCATTTACCATTCGTCTTGGTTTCCTCAGACCCCGACTACCCCTCTCTGATAAACCTGAAAAAGAAGTAAATACAGCTGGAAAATTAGTGAAAGGATAAAAACTGTCATTAAAAGTTATCATTAATAATAAGACAGCAAACTTAAGTTGCTGTGATTGGATTTACATCACATTATGTCTGCTGATTTATTTCATTTGCCTGCTAATTGCTGTTGATGCAGGCAGTCCAGTGTTTTACATCAGGTCACTGTGGGAAAAATGTATCGGAACTAATATTCACTTCTGAGCTACAAAATTGTTCTTGCGTGCACACACACACACACACACACACACACACATACATACATACATACATACATATATATATATATACACACACACACACACACACACACACACAACCATTCACACTCATAAC
>JBCNYH010000007.1:7283776-7296264 GCA_039654325.1 Tandanus tandanus
ATACTTTGCTCTACATTTTTATTGTATGACTTGTACATCAGTGAGTCAGTACAGAAACATTTTCCAAACATTAGTTTTCCAGCACAAAATTAAATGTTATTAAAAAATATATATATATTTGTAGCTTAATAAAGACAGCAGCATATCACATGAGACCACTTCTCAGACAAAAAGCAAGTGTGGCAGTCAAAATCTCCAGGAGAACTGTGGATGGTTCTGCAACATGCTCATTACCTAACTACACAAACTCTACCTAGGACTAGTATATTCTTAAAAAAGAGAGTCATCACACCAAATATTCATTCATTCATTTTCTAAGCCACTTAATCCTAATTAGGGTCGTGGGGAGGCTGGCGCCCATCTCAACCGACTCTGGGCGAAGGCGGGGTCACCCAGGACAGCTCGTCAAGCCATCGCAGGACCAACACACACACACAACCATTTACACTCACACTCACACCTAGGGGCGCCTACTGTGCATGTTTTTGGACTGTGGGAGGAAACCGGAGTACCTGAAGAAAACCCACGCAAGCATGGGGAGAACATGCAAACTCCACACAGTAAAGCCTGAGCACGAGAATCGGACCCGGGACCTTCTCGCTGTGATGCGGACGTGCTAAACACTGCTCCACCGTGCCACCCACATCAAATATTCACGTTATAATTATTACTGTATACTGCGCTTTAATGGATATTTATATAGAATATTTCACATTTGAGGTACAAGGGGGTCTAAAATCAAGGGTTCACATATTTTTGCCACTTACAGATATGTAATATTGGCTCATTGTCCTTGATAAATAAATGACCAAATGTAAAGAATCAGTCTCAAGATTGTTCAATTGGGTTCTCTTCGTCCACGTGTAGGACTTGTGTGAAAAACTGATGATGTAAATTATATTCATGTAGAAATATGGCACCAGGTTTTTCCTTTTTTTCCCTTTTTTTTCTTTTTTTTTTGTAAAGAACCTTCTAATTGTTTAAACAATGAGTATTTTTATATTTCAGCTTATTTGGAAATCCTGTCCTGATAACATGGAAAAAAAATCTGTAGCAAATCTACAAAGCTTTAATAAATTTACTGAGCACTGAGGCCAAAATCTTCTGCAGAATTTACATTATAGAAATTTCAGCTTTCATTATTACATGTCTGTGAAATGGCTGCCTACTGTACACACAGAATGCTTTAAAAATCTGTTGACGTTAAGTCAAAAGGAATAAATGGTGTATTTATAATTGTAATGCAGTATAATAAGTGATTTCCAAGTAAATAGTGAACTGTACATTCAGTTTCATCACTGATTCTAACCTGAAGTAATTGCTGTTCCTTTCCATTTGAATTTTCACAGGTTTCAAAATTGATTAAGACTCCCCGGAACACTCAATGATGAACTCTCGCGGTCACATCACCATCAAGTCCATCTCTATATCTTTTGCTTAAACCTTAAACCTTTCTTCCTCCCATGAGTCATGGAAGAGTATCATGGGCGTCCCATTCATCTCCTATGTCACTCTCAACATTTTGATTGGTCTGGGAGCGGCGACACTGTTGTAACGAAATTTGGCACTCCAAACGGACACCCACTGATAAGCCTGAGCTCCGAGCGCAGCTTAGAAGAAGCTCCAGTAGCCATGCAGGAGGCACCAGTGGACAGCCCGTGCTGCTCTCCTGTTTCAGTGGAACAGAAGCCTATGGTGAATAATGGATCAGGCATAGTAGATAGAAATACAAAAGAGTTAACAACGCAAGGAGAAGACAGGGATCCATGCTCCTGCTCGTCTCCCTCACTTTCTAACAGCCCCGCTCCCCCTCACTTCAAACGCAGACCCTACTGCACCAAGACTAGCATGCAGGGCAATATCTACAATTTCCTAGAGAGACCAACAGGCCTGAAGTGCTTCCTCTATCACTTCCTGGTGTGAGTAGATGTGCTTGTCCCTGCTCTATTATTTTAGATCGGCTGTGAATAAGTGTAATTACCTCAGCCATGAGGTATAGTGTTGGTTTGTTTGTTAGTTAGCCTGTTTGTTTGTGTGCAAGATAAATCCAAAATTTATGCACAGATTTGAAAGATCTTTTCTTTTAGAGTATTCTCTGGTGCCAATAACAAAGCATTTAATTTTGGAGTTGATCTGTGCATGGGATCATGTTGAAGAAAAATCCTGAAATCTTCCGATTAAATAATGTGTGCCAAAATGTTCATCAGACGCCCACTAAGGGGAGACATTTCATTATAACTATATCAAGGTATAATAATCCATTTGTGCCTGTTGGAGGTATTTTGTACTCTACAAGTGCCCCTCTAGTTAAATTTAAATTTAGCTTTGGGTCTGTTGATTTTTGATCAGTTAAATTTTTTCATCGTTTGTCATTTAAGTAATTTAATTGAGCAGATAGCATGTAACAAAGTTGATCTTTTTGTTACGGGAAATCTCTTTTCTGATTAGCTGGAAAAACAATAAAATCAGGATTGCGAAAAATCAGGATTGCGAAGAAGTTTTATAGTCATTTTTGAAAAATAAATGCAATACCATTTGGGTTTCTTATTCTACAAGTTTTCTTAATTATAGTAAATCTAATAGTAATTTACAAGCACAAATTGTCTCATATTTACAGTTATGAGTACAGAATTTGCTTAGTTTTGCAATAATAGCATTTTTCCTTATTTACTGTATCGATGCATGTTTTCATTAAACAGACAGTGCTTATGCAGGGAAATTAATCCTGCTTGTTACATGGTTGTGAAACCCTGGTAGGTCTGAGGTGAATGTGGTGTATACAGGTGTACACACTTTTACTGCACTCACAACAAAACATGAAATATTGACTGGAGTGATACAATAGGAACTACCTTTACATTCCCAGCATTCTACTTTACTCTTCATAATTTCTGGTGCAGTGAAAAGCACATGGATAACTGATGTCATGATATCAAGAGGAACTGATGCCTCTGATACAGAAAGGTCTGAAACCACAACAGTGGAAGGGTTCGTGTTAATTCTGTAGAACCTACAGCACGTGTATGTTGACACCAAGGGTCCAGCAGTATCTCAAAGTGATGTCCATGCATATAAAACTATAACTGTGTCCTATCATTTCTAAAAGGTACAATTGTTTACATGTTCTAGAAATCATCTGAACCTCTTAATCCTAATTAGGGTGATGGGGGGCTGGCGCACATTTCAGCCGACTCTGGGCGAGGGTGGGGTACCCTGCACAGCTCGCGATGCCATCGCAGGGCAGAAACACGCTGATGGCAATCCAAATCGCCTACTGTTCTAGGAATCAAAATCTAGAAATCACTACACAAAATGTTCTCATGCACATTTTATTTGGTGTCAGATAGGATTTTGCTTATGGCTGAGAATATTTCAGGCATGGAGGTGAAGGAGCCAACTAATGTTCTCAAGGACAATTATTTAATATTTATCAATTCTTAAGTGGAAATAGATACTTAGAAAAGAACTCAAACACTGCTGTTAGTACCACTGCTTCATTAGTATGCAGGTGGAAAGTTCATGGAATCATATTTGTCTCCAGACAGACAATATTTCAGACCAATGATAAGGAGGATAGCTGGAAAAAAGCTGTAGTATGACCTGAAAGCAGCAGGAACAAGAGTTACTCAAAGAACCATAAGCAATTACCTAAATCACAATCCTCTTTGTTTTTATACCTCAATCTTCGGACTTGAATACCACTGAAAATGTTGGGATTTTGAACTTGCAACTCTTTACAGTGACCCCTTATAAACTTCCATACCATACCATCCTATCCCATCCCATACCATACCACAGACGCCTCAAAGCTAGAATTAGCAACCATAGTTTTGTTTATACATATAAATACATACTGGTCATTTCTTCATAATATCAAGTGGGGCAGTAGTGGCTCAGTGGTTAAGGCTCTGGGTTACTGATCCAAAGGTTGGGTTCAAGGCCCAGTACCACCAAGCTGCCACTGTTGGGCCCTTGAGCAAGGCCCTTAACCCTCAGATGCTTAGTTGGATAAAAAAAATGACAAATTTAAGTCATTCTGCCAAATGCCATATATGTAGATATCAAGAGACATCCATCCATCCATCCATTTATGAATTTATTATTTGTACTGCTTGGTATAGATATCTGTTAGGGTTCTGGGAAAGGTGGATCCAATCCCAGCTGACGTGGGCTGAGAGGTGGGGTATACCCTGAACAGGTCAGTCTATTGCAGGCTTTTCTAAAACCATTGGGTGACTAAATTTGAAAGTGTACATATACCAAATAAAAAAATAAAAAAATAAAAAAAACAGAAAAAAAGGAGGAGTTTAACACACCCCCCCCCCCCCAAAAAAAAAATCTAAATACCTATATACGTTATACGTGTATATATATAGAGTCATTGACAAAAGTCTTGTTGCACATGTGGACATTCATGTATAAAAGCCCAAATCTCACCAACCCATTCACCGATTTTCATCAACTATGCCTTACATTAATCCTACAAGTATACAGATTGTTTTGTGAAAGCAACAGGAAATTGTACATTTATACTTTTTACAGCTAATAAAATGAACATATCCATTCTAGGCTGGACAAAAGTCTTTTGAAAACTGGATCAAAGTAATTAGTAAAATTAGTAAAATATAATCAGTTAAATTATTTAAAGAATAATGTAAAGTGCTTGATTAACTAAATATACATAAAATACAGGTATTAAAGCAGCTTTCAGGCAACTTAAAAAATCTTTTTGGAATGTTTATATTTAAGAAGCTGTAAAGATTAGAAGAAATTTCTTTCCAATAATGCTGCTGGTACATATTATTCAGTACCATAAGCGGGTTATTTTTTAGTCCTTCATTCATCCATTCATTTTCTGAACCGCTTAATCCTAATTAGGGTAGCACGGAGGCTGGCAGCCATCTCAGCCGAGTCTGGGCGAGGGCAGAGTACACCCTGGACAGCTTGCCAGGCTATCACAGGGCAGAAACACGCTGACAGCAATGCAGCCTACTCTTGACAAAAGTCAACAATCGTTCTTTTACATGCCTCTCACCATAGACAGTGAGAGACATGGCTGGCCTTTGGTAGCCCAGTTAGCTGCACTGGGGGTATTTTAAGTCATAGATGATGAAAATCGGTTAATAGGTTGGTGAGATATGGGCTTTTATACATGAATGTCCACATGTGCAACAAGACTTTTGTCAATGACTGTACATTACATAAACAGCAATCAATATGATATACATACAGCATACATATACACTTGGTTTAAGAACCCAGCCGTAGAACACGGCAGGAAGATGATAAATGGTAATACAACTCTCTTCTTGAGCTATGTTGAATATTTACAATATAACTGCTTGAAATATCCAGTAGGTGGTGATATTACCATGTGCTTCATACCCAGTGTGATATCTGAAATAATAAGAGAAAAAAGCAGAAGAGTGATGTGTAATTAATCAGTATGTGGATGAGAGCTTCTCTTTTATGCCTTTATGAATGGTGCATTAGTTAATGGATGTTTAGCGATAACTAAATGAAGTAGCTAAATCTTTCATTTAATCCACCTTCCATTCCTGCCAAAGTGAGCAAAGTACGCCCGGCTGGAATTATGATAATACTGCTTAATAAATACCAAGTACTCTATATAGCCCCCAACACAACCCTGACTTTTTTTGCTAACAGCAAATGAGCTAAAACTGTGTTTTTGAGACAACATCTCATCATGTCACCCACCCATGTGTACACTACTTTTCTAAAGCATAATTTTTCGGGCATCAGACTCCTGTTTCTAGTTAAATCTTGTTTATATTTTTCCACACAGAAAAAAGTTTCTGCTATCTCTCAGAGCTCATTATCAGTGAACTCCAGACTGAATCCAACTGAGCCACGCTTTATCCTGATCAGGATCACAGGGGATCTGGAAACTATTCCAGGAAAGCCTTGGTGTGACGCAGTACATCCTAGACACAATGCCAGTCTATCAAAGGGGGACCATTTACACACACATTCACATCAATTCACCTCAGTTGATTCACTCACTACCATGTTCTATGGGAGGTTGAAAGAAACCAGAGATCATGGAGGAATCCACATGGACACGGGGAGCAAAACTCAACATGGACAGTAACTTGAGCTCAGGATTGAGACGAGGACCCTGGAGCAACGAGACAGCAATCATACCCACTGTGTTACTGTGACACCCCATAGTATTATATTTAATTAACAGTGATTGCCAGTCTGGTTATATTTTATTTATTTAATACATACATTTAAGCACTGCCTAAAAGCAGAGCTCGCGATAAATATCTCTGTCGTTAGGTGTCTGCAGCTGGTGTTATAAGAGAAGCATGGCTGCCTTAAGGGCTAAAACAATAAAGTCTCCCCTGTGTTTCCCGACTGCGGTCTGAAGCGAAAGCAGAAAAGGTTAACACTTGATTTTCTTTACACCGACTTTCAGCAGCTGATTTCTGCATTCATTTGTGTCACATGTGCTCATAGATTAATTATCCATTTAATGAGCTTATGCTCTGTGTTCCCATTCATGTGTGGTGTTGTTTTGCTCGGTGAAGGTTTGTCTGCCCACCTGGGTTAGGTTGTGTGTTTTCTGTGGGAGTCTGAGTGGTGGTGTCTGAGGCTCTATTTATTTTGTTTCAGTTGTTATGAATAAACTCGTTTTTTTTATTGCTAACCATCATGATGCAAATCAGGATACATAGCCAATCAGCATAAACTCAGGCAAGGACATGAGACAACCATAGAGGTCCACAATAATATTATTAGCAGGAAAATCGATTAGGAAAGATTTTTGTTTTTTAACCTTTATTGGCAACCTGATGTTTGTTGTAGCCTACACACACACACACACACACACACACACACACACACACACACACACACACACACACATATGTATATATATATACATTTTTTTTCTAATAGAGAAATGAGTGTCGAAGCCCAAAAACTTAAATAACAAGAACCCTTTAGAGGTACTTGTTTCAATTTTCTGCTTCACAGTACACCCTAGATGACTAGCCTTTTACATGTACCTGTACATTTAACATATATTAAACTCAGCAGCAGCCTTGCAGTCCCAAAAAAATCCTTAGAAAATAGAACTATTCGAAGCAGAACAAAACCAATCTCCCAATCACAGCATCTAACACCGAATCGCCTTCTGTGCCGTTTTTATGTTGTCTGAGGTGTTTTCCGAGGTTTTGAGCATGGTCCCCACCAAAAAAATAAAAAAAATTTAATCCAGCCTAAATGAAATAAAGTCCCATGATACAGAAGTGTCTTAGGCATTTTATATTGTACATGTAGTTCTAAAGTAGCAAACTATTCTCAGTTACTGATTTTACACATCTAGCAAGACAGCATCAACCTGGAAAAACTGAAGCAAGAACCATAAAAAATGTCATGACTCTACATGGTTGGTTAGTGTCACATAGGAAAGTTATGCCATTCCTCCTTCCCAGAAAGCATGGCCAAATTTGCTCCCTTGGGACCAATCTTGCGATCTGCTGATGATAGGAGAATGTTTGCTTTTTTTTACTACTTAGAAGACCTCGTGGTTGTCAAGTGTGGTGTGTTTGAATTGCTTGTGTTATTTTATATCAACAAAGTCACAGATTAATTCAGATTAGGATTGTGCTTTAATAAATTATGTTTGGCTGCATTTACATACAGCTGGCATGGTGGCATAGTGGTCATCATGTCCCCTCACAGCAAAAAGGTCCTGGGTTTGAGTCCTTGGCGAGGGCGTTACTCTGTGGAGTCTCTGTGGATGTTCTCACTGTGTTTGCATGGGTTTCCTCTGGGTACTACTCTGGGTACTCCTGTTTCCTCCAACAGTCCAAAGAAATGCACATTAGGTGAAGTGAATGGTTAAAATTGCCACCAGTTGTTAATGTGAGTGTGAACGGTTGTGTGTGTGTTGGCCCTGCGATGGTCTGGTGAGATGTTCATGGTGTACCCCGCCTTCGCCACGTGTCGGCTGAGATAGGCTCCAGGCTCCTCCGCGGCCAAAGTAGAATTAAGCAGCTTGGCAAGTCAGAGTGTGTGAGTGCATACACCGATCAGCCATAACACTGAAAATCATTATGAGCACAGACAGGAGAAGTGAATAACATTGATTATCTCATTGCAGTGGCACCTACCAATGAATGAAATGTATTAGTAGAAAGTGAACAGGTAGTTCTTGAAAATGATGTGATGGAAGCAGGAAAAATGAGCAAGTGTAAGGATCTGAGTGACTTTGTCAAGCGCCACACTGTGATGGTTAGACGACTGGGTCTATTAATCTCCAAAACAGCAGGTCCTGTGAGGTGTTCGGGTTCCTGGTATGCAATGGCTACCAAAGGTGCTCCAACCGGTCAACTGGCAAAGGGCTCACTGAGGCTCACTGAGGCGTGTGGGGAGCGAAGTCTAGAACATCTGGTCTTAATCCACAGAAGAGCTACTGTTGCAAAGTGTAAGAACCCACAGTGCATTGCAGCTTGCTCTATTTTTAACTGCCTTGCCGCAGATCAGACAGGTGGAGTTAATGTTATGGCTGATTAGTGTACAACATCCTACTATTATTCTGTGCTGAACAGTAAGTACTTGCACGTTGGTTTGGGCATTGAACAAGTGCAGTATAACCTTTCAGGCTGGTGAGATTTAGGTACATTTCAGGTTCATTTGACTACAAGACAGTTGCGTCTGCCTTCTTTGCTTTGCCCAGAGAATAATATCTCTGAAATAATTTAGGAAATAATAATTGTATGATGAGTAATAAAGTGGTACATAAATTAAGTGGCAACTCTTTGGTTATGATTAAACGTCAAGAAGACAAGTGTAGAATTTTTTTCCCTTTAACGAATGTATTTCGTTAAGGGGAAAAAATGGTTGAGGATGACATGACCCAATAATGGAAACTAGAAAGCTTGTGCACTGCACTTGTACACGTTTGCATGATATGGGTGTCTGATAAGCGTCTGTCGTTGTAACTGAACCTGCACTATGGCAGTGCATTCATTAGAACCTGATATCAGCCTGTTACAAAATTAAACTCACTTAATTGACAACCCAGTGTTCCTTTAACTAACCTACTTACATGTCGATGGTTATCAAATCCATGGCCTTGTTCTTTGCTGTCGTTCTGGTTGCCAGGTCTAAAGCATGGAAATAAAGACCTCAGTGCTTCAGGCTGGACAGCACAATGACCTGTCTGTTTATTTGGATGGCCAGTGGATATGCACTATTGTGTCTAATGAGCAAGGCACAATGCCTTAATACTCTGTTTAGACACAATCAATTAAAGATCGTTAGCAGATGCAAACCTTTTCCATTGTTTGTTGTTGTTGTTGTTGTTATTCTTTGCATAAACTCATGCTAGTAACAAGTGCTTTTAACTGTCTATAGTTAAAAAGTCCCACACTCTAATATTTTGTCGGTGCGTCTTTTTGCTTTGATAACCACCATATCATTGTTGTTTCAGTTGGTCAGGTAGAGGCTCAGCAACATTATTTGAGTCAGCTGATGACTCAAATGTACTGAATGACCAGGTTATCCCATCAATGGACTTTTTCTTCTCTGATGGCATGGATATAAAATTGGGGCTCAAATAAAGAAAGAGTGGTTCAGGGAATCATTTTCACACATGAACTGGCACCACAGAGTCCTGACCTTAACCCTATTAAAAGTCTTTGGGGTGTGCTGGAGAAGACTTTATGGAGTGGTTCAATTTTTTAGTCACCGAATGAACCCAACTCTGGATGGAAATAACTGGTGTGATGTTGCTTAAGTTTGTCGAAACAATGCCATGGTGCTTACACGCTATAATCAAAGCGAAAAACACTCCAACTAAATATCAGAGGGCACAAGTTTCTTTTTCGGCCAGGCAGTGTAGTAGCTATCACTTTCCCCTAATGTGGCTGTCCGTATGAATTTGATGACAAAAAGATGCCTTGGCATGTTACTGTGAAACTGGAAAGCAGGAAGTTCTGAGAACTTAAAATACGTGGGGACTTTTGCTGCAATAATATGTATTAACAGAAATGTAAAATAGATACGATGAAAAGCTTTTCCTTGCTAAACAACATGATTTATATCTATTTATTGTGGTACTAAACTATGTGGAGTGAAGCATCCTCTATACATGTATCAGACAAGGGTGTATTAATATAAAACTAGACAGAAGAACCCGAACTGTCATAGCTGCTCTTATAGAAAATTAATCCACACCTCCTCAATGATGCCTCTGAAAATTTAGAGCTGAATGGAATAAATTGCCACATTTTTCACATTCACATTTTTATATTATTATCTAAACATACTAAGGAGAAAACGTCTGTTAAACTCACATTAATGATCTGGTTGATCAATGTGGACTCCTTCCCCCAAACTCTGATGGACCCTCCGAATGTACTTTCACGGCTCACGGCTGCTGTACCTTTGAGGGAGACTCTTAATTTTAAATAAATCAAGGTGAAAAAGTCTTCTTCCAGACATACACAGTAAATATTTTGCCGTAGTCATCAGGGTGGTCATGGTACAGGGTGGTCATGGTATAGGTACATATTTTAACCATTACAGAGGCAGGTCAGGTGATCTCTGCGCACTCATTGCGCATTGCTAATGTGCATGTTTTTGGACTGTGGGAGGAAACTGGAGTACCCGGAGTACACCCACACAAGCACAGGGAGAACATGCAAAACCCACACTGAGCCCGGGACTTAAACCCAGGACCTGCTCTGAGGTGAATGTGCCAACCACTACTCCACTGTGCTGCCCCTTAAATATTATTATTATTATTATTGTAAAATAATATTCAAATAATATCAACACTGACCACATTTTTCTAATTTTCACAAGAAAACATGATTAAAAGCTTTTTTATTCAGTCCCACTTAAACATTCACACATTTTATCCAGACCCAGACATTTTATCCATCACTGAAAACAATGAAGAGTGTTTGCAGGAACATGATATTTCCTGTGGCTTGTTGTGTTTGGAATGCACAAAATATATTATATATTACAGATAACTTATGAAACATCATTGTGGCATGTTTTATATTTGCTTGCTGGTCGAAAATTGATCCAAATAATAAAAAAAAGGTGGTGGAGTGATTATACATTGCTATTTTGCGGCTGCTGGACACACACACAATTTTTATAAATGTAGATTTTTTTGCAGACATATGCTGTATATTGAGAATGAGTTGTGTATGTGCTGCATAAAGCCCTGATGTGTTGCGACAAAATCAGAAGCATACAACTGTTTAGGATGTCACTGTTTGCTGTAGCACTGAAATCCCCTTTACTGAAGCTAAGAAGCCCAAATCTGTTCTAGCATGTCAGTGTTCATGTGTACAAAGCAAGCTCCATGAACTCATGGTTTACCAAAGCTGGAGTGAAAGAACTCACATTGCCTGCACAGAGCCCTGATCTCAACCCCAATGAACACCTTTGGGAACCCAGGCCTCCTCATCCAACAACAGAACCAGACCTTACTAATGCTCCTGTAACTGAATGAACACAAATCCCCACAGCCATGCACTGAAATCTAGTGGAAAGCCTTCCCAGCAGAGTCGAGTTATTACAACAGCAAAGAGGGACTAAATCAGGAGTGTAATGATCAACAAGCATATATGGGTGTAAAGGTCAGGTGTCCGCAAACTTTTGGCCACTCACTCACTCATTTGCCGGAAAGCTTAATCTTATTGGGGTCGCTATCCCCTATCTCAGCTGACACTGGGTGAAGGCGGGGTACACCTTGAACAGCTTGTCAGACCATCACAGAGCCAGTACACACACATCCATTCACATTCACACTAAGGGGCAATTTGGAACAGCCAATTAGCCTAATGTGCATGTCTTTGGACTGTGGGAGGAAACCGGAGTACCCAGATATTCTGTAATTCAAATGGCATTCAGAAACTTTATAGTAAACAACCTCCTGAACCATTTATGACCTGTTCAGTTTTTGCCCGGTGACACCCCGACCCTCGTAGTAAGATTAAGAGGTTTGGTAAATGAGGGAGTGACTGCGTGAATATCTGGGTTAGAGTTTGGGATTAAAATTTGGATGCATAGTACCTCATAGGACAATCGACTGGGACTTCGAATGGAGGTCTGAATAGCCTTTAACAGTGACACATCATTAAACTCATCCATGTAATCAATATGAGCACATTAGATTAAAAAAAAAAACCGAGTGGGAATATATTTTACTTTATTTTATTTTTCAAACAAACCTTTAACTTCCTATTCTATATGCTATGAAAATAAATAAATACTTTCAGCTTGTGTGTGTGTGTGTGTGTGTGTGTGTGTGTGTGTGCGCGCGTGTGTGTGCGTATGTGTGTGGGTGCGTGTGTGTGTGTGTGTGGGTGCGTGTGTGTGTGTGTGTGTGTGTGTGTGTGTGTGTGTGTGTGTGTGTGTATACACCATATCTCGGAAGCGCACACATCTGCCCCCCCCCCACGCATATCTATCGGGTAGGTTGGTTTGCTTTT
>JBCNYH010000007.1:7319381-7331701 GCA_039654325.1 Tandanus tandanus
TGTGTGTGTGTGTGTGTGTGTGTGTGTGTGTGTGTGTGTGTGTGTGTGTGTGTGTGTGTGTGTGTGTGTAAATAATTACATTTACATTGTGTGTGTGTTTGTGTGTGTGTGTGTGTGTGCATATGTGTGTAAATAGTTAAATTCCTGAATTTGTGGACACCCTATATATTTACACAAAAAGATGCTTTATTTGTTTATTGTAGAATGATTTCCTGTGTGTACTTTATTCAAATAAGATCTCTTGTGATTATTAGTGAGAGTTCCTTCTCTTCTCCAGGTCACTGTGACCACAATCGGCTATGGAGACAAAGTTCCTCAGACCTGGATAGGGAAGACCATTGCCTCCTGTTTTAGTGTGTTTGCTATCTCTTTTTTTGCTCTGCCAGCGGTAAATACTCTCTCTCTCTCTCTCTCTCTCTCTCTCTCTCTCTCTCTCTCTCTCGCTCGCTCTCTCTCTCTCTCTCTTACACACACAGACACACACACACACACACACACATATATATATAATTCACATACCCTGTCTGGTGCCCTGGGGCAGTGTTTTCCTTCAGAAACCCATGCAGTAATGGGGAGCAGGGTTAATGGGGTCCATTAAAGTGAAAGCATGCCCCAAGGGGCCTTGCTTCTCACATTTCACTCCATATAATGCACCACTGCAACATTAATTCAGACAAACGCAGCATGTCTTGTGAGCACCATTCAAAATAACTGGTTTATAAATCTCTAATCATACAAACGGATTTTTCAGATGAAATAGTCATACAAAATCATGCTTTACACACCCAAAACACTTTTGGTATGATTAAAAGTACATTTGGATCTGCCGTGTTTGTTGCCAGATTTACTCACTTAGTCCCTCCCTTATTTGGCAAACTGCTTCATCCTACTAGGGTCGCAGGGAGGCTGGAGCCTATCTCAGCCAACACTGAGTGAAGGTGGGGCACACCCTGAACAACTCGCCAGACCATCGCAGGACCAACACACAAACCATTCACACTCACATCCACACCTAGTGGCAATATGGAACAGCCAATTAGTCAATGGCTTTGGACTGTGGGAGGAAACCGGAGTACCGGAGGAAACCCATGCAAGCACGGGGAGAACATGCACACTACACACAGAAATGCCCAAAGTCGTCAGGGCCTTCTTGCTGTGAGGCAGACGTGCTAACCATCATGCCGCCTTGTACCAAATTTAGAATGTGAAAATGATTAACTGACCGATCAAATGCGGGTTTCACTGGTTTCCATAGATGGTACAGTGATGTAGTGGTTAGCACGTCCGAC
The DNA here is from genome assembly GCA_039654325.1 of Tandanus tandanus. Lineage (NCBI taxonomy): Eukaryota > Metazoa > Chordata > Actinopteri > Siluriformes > Plotosidae > Tandanus > Tandanus tandanus. Next base: position 7,320,671 of record JBCNYH010000007.1, read on the forward strand.
TCACATGGGTTCATGTCCCAGACTTGGCAAGGGTGATTCTGAGTTTGCATGTTCTCCCTGTGTTTACTTGGGCTTCCTCTGGGTACTTCATTTTTCTCCCACAATCCAAAGACATGCACATTAGGCTAAATTGCTGTTTCAAATTGCCCCTAGGTGTGAGTGTGAATGGTTGTTTTTGTGTTGCTCTTCAATGGACTGGCAAGCTGTTTGAGGTGCCTTCTCCCAGAGTCAGCTGAGATAGGCTCAAGCCTTCACGCGACCCTAGTAGGATTAAGTGGTTCAGCAAATGAATGAACTTGTTTACTGTAGACTTTGCAGCCTTTTGTAGATCCTTAATGAGTTTATTAATATAAAGCAATGCAAATAATTCTGAGCTGACAGGGTAAGTGTTTCTGATATCATGGTTCTAATCTTGTTACAGGGGATTCTGGGTTCGGGATTTGCTCTGAAGGTGCAGCAGAAACAGAGACAGAAGCATTTCAGTCGCCAAATACCAGCTGCTGCCTCACTGATACAGGTCCTGATGACACGACACATTATCTTATAGTATTATGCTTTATGTTAAAGTGGAAACCATGTTCAGTATCATCAGCTATGTATTTCCCATTTCTAAACTTGAACCACTGAGTAAATGTGGAATCCATCTGCTTGTTTGCAGACGTTGTGGAGATGCTATGCATGTGAGAAGCCCAATGGCAGTCCAGCTACATGGAACATATACATGCTGATGGGTGACTACATCCCAGTTATAAACTCTGAGAACTCCAGTCCTGGAAACTTGAGAAAACTTGTGAGAACAATGCTTCTTTTGATGTCTGTAATTATTTTTTTTCAATAAATTAATTTTTGTTTCTTTACATTGTCTTGTGTTGGTTATCCTCGGAGAGACTGCGTATAGTACACCACTGTATCTTTAATCTCTACACACTGCTGTATACAGAGACATATCAAAAGTAAATAGGCACTCCTTATTACTTATTATTATTCTTATTATTATCGGGTCGCAGGGGGGCTGGAGCCTATCTCAGCCGACATTGGGTGGAGACCCTAAACAGCTCGTCCACTCATCACAGGCCAGTGCACATACGACCATTCTCACACTCACTTTCACACATAGGGGCAATTTGGAGCAGCCGATTAGCCTAATGTGCATGTCTTTGGACTGTGGGAGGAAACCAGAGTACCTGGAGGAAACCCATGCAAGCACATGAAGAACTCCACACGGAAACGCCCGGGACTCGAACCCTGGACCTTTCCAAAAACATGCACAGTAGGCTGATTGGTGGTTTCAAATTGCCCCTAGGTGTGAGTGTGAATGGTTGTATGTGTGTTGGCCCTGCAATGGCCTGGCGAGCTGTTCAGAATGTACCGCACCTTCGCCCAGAGTCGGCTGAGATGGGCGCCAGCCTCCCCGCGACCCTAATTAGGATTTAGTGGCTTAAAAAACGAATGAATGAATGAATTTTTTGAAAATTATGGCGTCTCTTTATTTTTGATACGTCACTGTAAGTTGCTCAGTACTCGTTCACATGCGCACCTGGTGAAGGTGAATAGAGCTGGGTGTGTTAGACATCTATAAGTCACAGTGGGTCACGGTAGTCATTTGTTTTGATTTAATCTCCGGTATGTTCCACAATGATGAGTATAATGGATAGGATTTATGTTGTGAATTATACTTGAATAACGAATTCTGCTGCTGTACGTTGAAGTATGATATTGTATTTAGGCTAGGCAGCTTAGTAACTGCGCCGAAGTCATGCAATAGACACTGAATGAACACTCACTCTCTCTCAATCTCTTTCACTCCCTCTCTAGTATCCCTCCCTCTCTCTTTCGCTCTCTTCCCCTGGACACCCAGTTGACCTCAGTCCCCTTTGTCTTCCCCACACAAAGACGCAGTCAGTTGAGATGATGTCACGGCCGCCTCTTTCCTGGGAACAAACCTTTGTGTAGCAAAACAACAACAAAAAAATCTTTGTGTAGCTCTTACTCCAAACATATTGGGAAAACCTCAGCCACTTCCACCTCTTTCTCTGCATGGGTGTGGGACTATCCTTTGTTCACAAACCAGCCATTCATTTCATCCTCATTTCCAAAGCAGTCATTCACTGATTCCATCTACTGTCCTCCTTCGTTGGTATTTCAGATTAATGGGAAAAGTTATTTCAGATGGTTTCTCTCAAATTCAGTAGCTTCAGAGAGATTCTGGTCGAGGAGTGAATCATTGAACCTGAACATGAGACAACAAAGACGCAAGATAGACACATTTATCCGAAAGGGAACTGGAATTCCTGGTTTGAATGGCTGGATAGTTTGAAATATTTATGAAAATTTCTCAGAAGGGCAGATTTAAATTTTATGAGCCTGAGTTGCTTTGTCTGAACCTGTAATGTGGGTGACAGAGATTTCAGATACCTCCACGTCAAAGGAAAACAAAGGCTGTTGTCTGTTGCACTACATTTCAGATTTGTTTGGTGAAATGACTCTTTGTTGGCCGAAGTGTGTGGAAAATGTCTTGCGTCACAGCTGGAGTGACTATGAATTTCTCATTTTTTCCCTGGATCCACATTTATGAACTTTCTTATCACCATTACTCATGATGTCATTTTTTTTTCTTCAACTATGAACTTCATTAAAGCTCTTGTATAATTCACCTTCATGTTCAAGTACTGTTAAGATGCTCTTTTGAGTGGAGCCAAATACCATGACCATGAAGGTATTTCAAATAACTCATCGTTCGTTCAATAACAGATGCTTCTCTTTTAAGTCCTACACACTCTGGCACTCTGTTATCTCCACAGAACAGACGATACAGACGGAGGCTGAAGTCTACACGCGATAACGGTTCTCTGGGAAATTCAGGAGAAAAAGCTCTGTCCATTCCTCAGATCACTTATGATCATGTTGTTGACAAGGAGGACAAGCGTGAGGCTCCTTTCTTAGATGAATCCACAGGTACAAACAGCACAATATGAACAGTTATGAATGAGACATTTTTTTCCTTTATGGCACTAAATCAGTTTATCATTCTCTCACTCATTTGCCGGACCTCTTAATCCCACTATTCAGGTCACGGGGAGCATATCTCAGCCGACACTGTGTGAAGGCAGGGTACACCCTGAATAGCTCGCCAGACTATTGCAGGGGAATACACATTTTACATTGACATTTATGATATTTGGCAGACACCTTTATCCAGAGCAACTTACTTTTATTTATTTATTTGTTTGTTTGTTTGTTTGTATGTATGTATGTATATATACAACTGAGCAATTGAAGGTTAAAACAGTGGCAGCATGGTGGTACTGGGGATTGAGACCCGTCCTTCGGATCAGTAACCGGGAGCCATAAAAACACCCACCACTATTTACATTCAGACATAGGGGCAATTTCGAACAGCCTATTAACCTATCGAACATGTCTTTGGACTGTGGGAGGAAATCTGAGTACCCAGAGGAAACCCACTCAAGCACTGGGAGAACATGTTAACTCTACACAGGTACGCCAGGGCCCAGGACTCAAAACCAGGGCCTTCTTGTTGTGAGGCAGACATGCTAACTGCTACACCACTGTGCTAAATCATTCATTCACTGATTCATTTTCTGAACCGCTTCATCCTAATTAGGGTCGCGGGGAGGCTGGTGCCCATCTCAGCCGACTCTGGGCAAGGGCAGAGTACACTCTGGACAGCTCGCCAGGCCATCGCAGGGCTGTACTAAATCAGTTTATACTATTTAATAATATATGAGCCTAGCTTTGCTGTTTTTACTTAAGTTTAAACTACCAAAAAGCTACTTTAAACTTGATGTCTAAACTTACAACTCATTAAATTATCCCTACATATGCAATACTGCATGCACCCCTAATATTAATAAACACGACACTATAGACAGCAGTCTTTCGCCTAGGTTAAGTTAGGTTTGTGTGATTGTTTGCAGGATTACGCAAAAGGTTATGTGCAGATTTTCAATAATTTTCTAGCAGAGGTGGGGCTTTGGTCAAGGAAGACTCCACTGGATTTTGGAGATGATCCGGATCAAATTCTGGATTCGGGAATTCATTAAAAGATTCTCTAACATTGTGAGCGAGGACAATTGCTTAGAAAAGTGTTATATAAGAGTAGGCCCAGCAGGGGAATGTTGTGTACTTTTATTTATTTAATTATTTTCTGCTTGGCAGAGGTTTGCGTTCTCTGGGTGCATTTGTTTGCTTATCTGTCTGTTTGTTTGTTAGTAACCTTTCGCAAAATATTATAAACAGATTTGGATTATTTATTTGGAAAGGTGGCCCAAGAAACACACCGTAAAATTTAAGATCCGGATCCAAATCTTTATCACTGCAGAATGGGAAAGAGCAGCCTTGTCAGAGGCTTGCGCTCTTCGGGTGCTTTTACTCACTCACTCATTTGCCGAACTGCTTAATCCTACTAGGGTCATGGGTAGGCTGGTGCCTCAGCAAACACTGGGTGAAGACAGGGTAAACCATAAACAGCTCACCAGTCCATCGCGAGACTACACACAGACAACCATTCACACTCACACCTAGAGTCAATTTGGAACAGCCAGTCTTTGGACTACGGGAGGAAACCCACGCAAGCAACATAAACCCAGGACCTTCTTGCTGCAAGGCGGATGTGGTAATTACTATGCCACCCCAGTGCTTTTAGTTAATTTTTAATTTCAAGCTACGTTTTGGTGAAGGTCAGGCACAAAACAGGGTGTGGTGTTGTTTTGTCCAGCAGTTGTTGTTTTTTTTTAACACCCTGTGCACTTATTATGAGCTCTGTGAACAGTAATCCAGAGGAAAAACAATTAAATAGATAAAAGAGTGCTTGAATTGGATAATTTTTCCGTACCACCATTTTCCATATGTGACTGGAACACATCCTGAAAGAAAAAAAAAAACAGTTCCTGCAAAACAAATCCACGCCTTTTTGCTGTTAATAAGGCTGTTTTGTCGGCTTTTACAGGTTCTTCCTGTCAAATAGCTTTATCATAAAAGCAGAGACATTAACAGATACAGTCCCCAGCAGAGAAACCAGTTCTTGGGGTGAGAGGTGGGGTGGTATGGGAGGTGCTCACAGTCTCTCTTCTCAGGCTTAATTAGTTTAGTGGAAAGATTATAGCATAGAACCATATGCCTGTAAGGCTTTGAACCTAACCAAAAAAGAAAACAGATTAAAAAAAAAAGACTCAACACTGATTGATCATGAAGCTCAATTAAATGGCCTTTAAGATGTAGTGGTGTCTAATTCTAGGGGGGGTGGGGGGTGGGGGGGTGTTATGGGGGTCAGCTTTCAGATGCAGAATCATCTGGGTTTTGCTGAAAGATAAAGATAACATGAATACATAAAGACCCACTCCAGATTTATTTCCTAACATTCAAATGTTGATACAGCAGCAGACTTTAATGTGAAGAATAATGCTTGGTTTGACCTGCTACTCATTTTCACCCTGTAGGCATCTCGAAGATGTTGAGACAGACAGGTAAGCCCCATATCTCAGTTTAATTTCTATTTTTATGTTTTTTTGGTCTCTGTTTCCCTACTTTCTTACTCTCCATCAATTTCATATACATATTGTACCTTCGTGCCTAGTGATCCTGAGCAGATAGATGAATGCATGCATGGGAACAAATCACAACTAGAGACAAATTTACTCACTCACTCATTTTGCCAAACGGTTCAATCCTATTTGGGTCACGGGGAGCCTGGAGCCTATTACAGCCGACACCGGGTGAAGGCGAGTTACACCCTGAACAGTTTGCCTACCCATCACAGGGCCAACACCCACTCAACCATTCACACTCACAGCTTGGGCCAATTTGGAATAGCCAGTTAGCCTAATGGGTATGTCTTTGGACTGTAGGAGGAAACCGAAGTATCAGAGGAAACCCGCACAAGCATGGGGAGAACATGCAAACTCCACACAGAAACGCTCAAGCTGAGCTCGGGACTTTTTTGCTGTGAGGCGGACGTGCTAACCAGTACGCCACTGAGCCGCCCAACAAAAGACTCAACAAACAGATAACAAGGAAGCAATATTGTGTAGTAATATACGTAACGTGCAAAGGCAAGTCCTTTATATACAGGGAGGTACAGTGTGAGTGTACATCTTCATGTGACCATGAAAGTGATAAAAGTCTATGAATAAATGTTGATAACGACTAACAGGTGGAGCAATAGAAAGCAGCAACTAATCCGGAAATAGGTAATTTATAGGAATTTTATGACGCAGTAGGCAAAGACATGCACACACATATTTTAAATTTTTTTTATTGTGTGTCTGACAGCATGAGTTTAATGTTGTGCTTCAGTATTACAGACCAGAAAAGCTATTTATTTGTGTATGGATACACAAGCAGTACAGCTAATTATAAACATACCAACGTCAAGTAGCATTTTGTGCAGTAATTGTGTTACGATGATGTTCCTTAAAAGTCAACTGAGTCATTATTATAATTCCCAATTTATATCCTCGCTGCAGATTCAAAAGTCCAGGGGGTGGGATCTAAACCTTTAGTTATGCTCAAGAGGTATTTCCCCCAAACTTGTTTTACAGGCTACCAACTGCTGTGGTGATAAACAGGAATAATCAGCATCATGCATTTTTTCCATTTCTGCCAGAAGCCTGCTCTGAGGTTACAACCTGTCAATTACTCAAGCTTTATTGACTCAGGAGATCCGGTTGCATCTGGTTTCATAAGATGAAATGTCATTCCCCCCTTCTGTGTGTTATTTTACCATCCATAGTGATTTATGGCAGCTTTATTAATAACAACAAGATTTAAAATACATCACTACCATCTGGCATGCACCCAGAATGTGTGGCCGTGTCTCGCTCATCAGAACATTGTCACATACAGCATATATTACAGTATAGTCCTGCACACATCCCAGCTTCTTAGGAAGCACAGCGGCAAGCGGAGCAAGCAAAGAAGGTTAAGGGCCCAAGAATGTTTTCTTGGTGGTGCAGGGGCATGAACCCGCAACCTTCAGACCAGTACAAGTTTGTAACCATTGAGCTTTTAACCACTGCAGATTTTATTTTACAGGTGATTTTAGATATAAATATAAACTACAAGGGAATGGTGCAATCTGATTAGTCCGCTATCTCAGGCATATAGAACATTATTCCAAGTGGATTACACACACAACACCTACCCACTGAGTTGCGTTTACATTTCCCAGGGAGGACATTATGCCTTTCAGTAGGCATCATGGCCGCAGCCCTAGATTGGTTTGTTGTGATCTAGTTTTCCGTTTATCCGTATATTCCACGTTCTTGGTAATTTTTTTGCTTGTTTTGCTTAGTTTGTTAGCTGACTACATGCTATGCTTCCTTGTTTTATTTGAGTTTTGTTTCATGCATTTTTTGGGTTGCCAGTTCACAGTAAACTCCTCATCTAGTGTATGCATTCTGTCTCCACATAAATAAGGCTGGCATTTTAAAATACCATATAATAAACCTCGTTTGCTCTCTCTGTAAGTTAGTACTTAAAGGACACCTGCTGAGATTTCTCTGTATAGACCTCGTGCTTAGTTAATGAGCAGTTAATATCACTGCACCATCAGCCTTACTGTCAGGGGAATGAAAATTTTGTTGTTAAATGTGGCACGGCACAGTGACATTGTGGTTAGCATGTTCACCCCGCAGCAAGAAGGTCCTGGGTTAGAGTCCTGGGCTTGGGCTTTCTGTGTGGAGTTTGTTCTCCTTATTTTTGTGTGGGTGTACCCCAGGTAATCCGGTTTCCTCCGAAAGTCCAAAGACATGCCCCTAGGTGTGGGTGTAAGTGTGAATGGTTGTGTGTTTGTTGGCCTTGTGATGGTCTGGCGAGCTGTTTAGGGTGTAGCCTTCCTTTGCCCAGTGTTGGCTGAGGCGTATAATGCTCGGGCCTCCCTGTGACCCAAATGAGTGAGTGATGAGTGTTCAATTTGGAGAAGCAGATATGTAAGATGATCCGAATTAGAAAACAGGAGCTTGACTGTGGAACACTATACTGCTCTAGTTGAGAGTCAGATAATGTACTGTTTTTGCTTCTCTTGGCCCTTTGGAGTTTACTGGTCTTTTATTTCATAAATTAGCAACAATTGTATAACCCTCTAGTTCGTTTTTTTGGATACATTCATCTAAGGTAGAATAGAAATACAGCATTGCTGGTGTTCATGTAGACATGATTAAACAGCTACGTAAAAACAACCCTTGTGGGCCATCAGTGTTCGGAAATAAAACTCAGCATTGTTGAGTTTGCTCAACATCCGGCTTATCTCAGTGTTATCAGTCTGCTCCGGTGGCCTGAGAGAATCTCTGAATGGGGTTGTGGCTCCAGGACCCTGCTGTCACCAGGCACTGTGTTTATTTTTATTGGCTGGGGCCCTACCTAACCAAACGTGTTTGTGCAAAACTAGGGAGCTATTAATAAAAATGGGTTGTTTTCTTTTTTCCCCCTATTATTCTCTCACTCACTCTTTTTCCCCTGCTCCCATGTGCCAACTGTATCACTCTGATGAAGGTGATTATCCAGTTTATCCAGTTCCAGGCTTGTATAGAAATTGAAACCTCTGGCTGAGAATCTTTAATAAAATTATACATTTGTATTAATAGTGAGATTTGAGATGTTCTCAAAATTTGTGTTTGCAGGGACACTTTCCAGAATGAAAGATTTTGCTTCACGATCACAGCACAAATTTAATATCATGAACATTAAGGCAAATGTTTATCACTATATTCAACTCTTTAGATCTTTAATTCCTACCATGTGTCATACTGTATTAGCATATACTACACAGAAACAGTGTGGCTCTCTGGGGATTAAAAATCATTTTCCCGAGTGGATAAAAGACCAGTTTGTCACAGTCACCTGGAGCAAGTGACATCATCACTGTCATGCTTTAAAAATAAATAAATAAATAAAACAAAAATCTCATTTTACTTTGTTTTTCCTGTGTTTCTGTGTGGTATATACTAAAACTATAAATGAGCATAAAAACATGCCGGGGCGGTGGCATTCGTACTATTTTCCGTTCATACTATTTGACCATAATGTCCACCACTGTGGTGTAGGTTTTAAAAAGCAATGCCACAATCTGTATTAGTATTTTATTTTCTCATACATTTTGTACTTGTTCCATGTAAAAACAATTTTAGTATGTCTTGTATATGTGTGTGTTTTATTTATTTATGCACGTATACAGACTGCCAGCACTCATGGTCTTCTTTCAATCTTTCATGTCCTTCTTCTCCAGGTATTTCAACTACGTTTCCTTTCTTTTACTTTTTCCACCTGATCATCTCAGTAGTTGCAGTTTTGGTTTATTTCGTTTATTGGAGTTACTCTCCCTAGTGTTTTTTTATTAAAATATTTTTACAGTTCGAAAAAAGCTGGAGGGACCTCCTAATATCTCACGTACTAGCAGCTTAGTGGAGGACATGGACTGTGCTAGTGAATATATCCCTCTCCACATGGTGACAGACGCTTCACAGTGAGTACTCAGTGCTTCCTGCATTATTATCCATGAATTCACATCATTCATTCATCAACACACATATCCGCCATGTTCCACATGCTGAATGTGGCCCATTAATTACATGCCCTCGTATATAGAGTCCTCCTAAACTACTTTCCTGCACTTGGGGCTCACTGATGTGTTAAGCACTTCAGACACCAAAGTAATGGGCTTTTTGTGCACTCTCTTGTGAGGTGTAAGAAAGAAATGCATTCACCAAGGCTAAAGCTATGCAACTGTATGCTAACTGATACCTGCATTATGTTGAGTGCTTATTCAGCCTTCAGTCTTCCCATGTGTGGAACTCTATAACTGCTAAATGTGTTTCAGATATTTGTCCTAAAAAATTTGTACTAATACTTTTTGGTTTTTGTGCTGTTAAATCTGTAAGACGAGGTCTTCTGACTGATCCACCGTTTGCCATAAAATGCTATGAGATTGTGGGTCATTTATGGCATTTGGCCGACGCCCTTATCCAGAGCAACTTACATATTTATACAACTGAGCAATTGAGGGTTAAGGGCCTTGCTCAAGTGGCAGCTTGGTGGTACTGGCTTGAACCCAGCCAACCCTTGGATAAGTAACCCAGAGCCTTAACCACTGAGCCACCACTGTCACCATACGCAATTCAATACACTGCTCATTTCCAGACATGTTGTGCATGGATAACTAATCTGCTTTTATAATTATTAGACTGAGGTGGAGAATATTATGGGGTTTGTGTCTCTTTTAGTAGCGTTGCACGGTTTTAACTCAGACAGTTGCATTGTGCAAACACGTTTTTTCTCCTTCTCCACCTGTGAGCATTCTCGACTTCTATTTGCTAAGTGTATTACATGTGTTACACCAAACCTCACCGACTGGCAGATGACACTCAGAGTGCTGTATCTACATAGAGTCGGAGGTGTTAATGAGTTGTGTGAGAACCGTTATACCACTGTTAGTAAAAAAGAACTGAGGGTGTAAAGAGAGGGGCAGAGCTGATGGTTCTCTTGACATTATCGGGTTTAATGTTATATGTGACATGACCTGTAAAGCTGAGTTTGTAGACTTATTTATCTATTTTGGACAATATAACCAGAAGTTCCATTTATGTATGTAAGCAAATATTCTGCTAAGATACTTTTAAATGCAATGAATAATAAATTTAATGTACTATATTAATCCCGCAAGGGAAATTTTGGCTCTGCATTTAACCCATCCAAAGCGAGCACACACACTTGGAGCAGTGGGATGCCACACACTGTGGCGACTGGAAAGCAGCCGGGGGTCAGGTGCTCTGCTCCCTCATATTTTAGCTATATAACAGAGTATTTAGTGATTATAGAACTTTTGGAGCAATAAATACATCAGTATCAAGAAATAATATGTGTCCCCACACATAGCATTGTAGTAACAGTATAGGATATTGTTTTACTGTAATACCCAGATATAACCACATCATTTACCTTTACATTTACAGCATTTGGCAGACGCTCTTATCCAGAGCGACTTACAATTATCATTTTTATACAACTGAGCAATTG
>JBCNYH010000007.1:7382623-7394029 GCA_039654325.1 Tandanus tandanus
GTGCGCATGAGAAACTTTCTCGTGCGCACGAGAAACTATCGCGTTCGCACGAGAAACTATCGCGTGCGCACGAGAAAAGGGGCATGGGGAAAAAAAATAAAAAGGATAGGTTTCTTGTGCGCACGGGAAAGTATCGCGTGCGCACGAGAAATTTTCTTTATTTTTTACGAGAAACCTAACCTTGATTTTTTTTTTTACCCATGTCCCTTTAGGGGCTCCGTAGGCAAGCACTGTATTTTTATTTTTTTCTAGAATTGACTGTCTTGCAAATTGCTGGTCACTAATTACATGTCTTCTGTGTTTTTTTGTTGCAATGCTAACGACTGTGTACAATAGTTTAGGGCCTCCACATGCAGAAACAGGAGTGTAAATGTCCCCATCGCACACTGGAGGGTTTGTTTACTCACTGCTTTTGGGAACACCACCATACACCCCCCCTGCCACCACCAACACCACCCTTTCTCTTTCTCCTTCTTTCTCTCATTTGAATTTCAATAGTCTAAAGTTGGGCTGGTGCAACAAGTGTGATAAAATGCCTGTCATTGACTTAAACAGGGAGCGTGGGACGGCAAATATAGAAGCCATTTAGCAGGATATTCGTACTTGTTTCTTTACTCAAATACTTCTGATAAAATGTACTTTTGTACAAAAAATGATGACGATGATGATGAGATGACAATGATGATTCTAATGATGATGATGATGCTTTATTTTCTGAAATGGTCCCATGACACACAACATGAGGTGAAAGCTATAGACGATTAGCTGGTGAAAAAGCATATAGCCCACATAATGCCTGTATACTGCCTGTTTTCTGTCGAAGCCCTGCTGTGTCAGCGTGGTTTAACGGTCCGTGTTTGTCAGAGTTGAATGGTTGAGAGTTAAACAAATGGAGAGGCTCCTCACCACCTTCACGCCACTTTGTGTCCTCATGCAAACAAAGACGACCAGGGCGCACCAACACAAACAGCACACACAAAAGGGCTCTGCACAGGAAGAGAGCACTGACTGGTGGGCAAATTACTCAGGCCGTCTACCTACTCATTTATGGGATCTGGTCATGTTGGCTTTAGCTCTGGTTTTCTGACCAGCCTTGTGTTTTATTGTTTAATTGCGTGTGTAATAAAAATGGTTACAAAGACAAGTAGTCAAGTAGACAAGTAGTCACTTACTGGAGTCTTTTTATACAGTGGATATAAAAATTCTATGCACCATGTTAAAGTGCCAGGTTTTTGTGATGTAAAAATAAGAACAGGATAATTTAAGAATCTTTAATGTAAAATAGTATCTGTATCATTCAGCTGAACACCGAACTGAAATATTTTGTGGGGAAAACCCAATAACCCAGGTACATAAATATGCACACCCTTAAAATTATATTTTCTTGTTGCACCGTTTGACTTTATGACAGAATTCAGTGTTTTTGGATAAAAGTTTAGCACCCCGATTAACAAAGAGTTGTTGCAAGAACCTTATTTCAACGTACTTTTCTCAACATTATACATTGAGAAGAATTTTTGTCCTATATTGTAGCGGAAGCACAGTGGCGTAGTGGTTAGTACGTCCATCTCAAAGCAAGAAGGTCCTGGTCCAAGTCCTGGGCTCAGTGATTGCTCTTCTTGTGACTTTTATCTCAAGAGTGTCTTTATGTAAAATCAGGAGCTCCATCTGTCTCTTTACTTTCTGTGGAGACAAGGAATCGTCTAGACAGCCAATCGCCTAGATAAACAGCCATCATCTTGATAGGAGCCGATTATCTAGACACAGACCTTGGCTTTTTCAGGGGATCTGGGTTGACTCGCACCATGCTTATGTGGAAGTAGAGAAATTCTCCGCGTTCCACAATGATTTGAGTGTGTAAATAGACATTTTTCCAGCGTGTAACCACAAACAACTTAGTTTTGTTCACTGGTTGCAGCATAGCATGTAGAAAGGCATCATATAGTACAGTTCAACTAGTTCAATTTATTCACCATAACATTGCCTTAGAGATTGAAATGAAGGCACTGAAAGTGCGTCAGGGTCAGTCGTTACATGCAAGGTAGCTGCACGAAGCTCTGTCCTTCAAAGTACTCTTGTACTGTCACTCCTGCATTTGGTTCTTGCCAATTGCCAGCTTGCTTGTATTGATCTGGAAATGTGTTGGCTCATCAGTTTGTTGAAAGCTCTATCTGTGGCCATCTTTGAACCTTCTGGCAGATGCAGCCCGAGTTTAGAGCTGAAATATGCTTTGTGTACATCAATATTCACAAAAGCCTTTAAACCACAAGCCACAAATTGGCCTCAAAGAGTGAGTGAATCATTTCCATCCAGAGTGTATCAGGTGCTTTTCATTGTATGCACTTAACATCTGTCACCAAACATGCTGATGGTGGGCACGATTTAAAAAAAAGAAAATGCATTTGACCTCATCTGACTCTCATATGCTGTAAATTGTAGTCCTGATGATTCTTGGTAAAATTCATTCATTCCTCCATTTTCTCAGTGAACCGCTTAATCCTACTACGGTCGCGGGGAGGCTGGAGCCCAATCCAGCCAACTCCTGGGAAACAGCTCACCACACAAAAAAACACCCTCACTGGGCACGGGACTCAAACCCAGGATCTTCTTGATGTAATGCGGATGTACTAACCACTACGCCACCATGCCGTTCTGCTCATACATCAGTACTCACAAAAGCCTATAAACCGCAAGCCACAAAATAGCCTTGAAGTATCAGTGAATCATTTCCATCCAGTGTGTATCAGGTGCTTTCCTTTGTATGCAGTCCACATCTGTCACCAAACATGGTAATGGTGTGCATGATTTTTTTTAAAAAGTGCATTTGGCCTCATCTGTCATATGTTGTACATTGTAGTCCTAATGATGCTTGGTGAAATTAAAGTTGCTGCAGTTTCGGAGATTCTCTCAGGAAGGGCTTCTTTCATGCAATTTCTTCAATCTGTTTATTGTCATGAGAGTTACGGTATGTTTGCAATTTGGGTTTGAAATTTGACAATCATTTTGTGTGGAGTTTGCATGTTTTCCCCGTGCTTGCATGGATTTCCGCTGGGTTTTCTGGTTTCGTCCCACAGTCCAGGTTAATCAGCTGTTCTCAATTGCCCCTGGGTGTGAGCGTGTGTTGCCTTGCGATGGTCTGGCGAGCTGTTCAGGGTGTACCCCACCTTTGTGGGCTGAGATGGGCTCCAGCCTCCTCGCAACCCTAATAGGATTAAGCAGTTTGTCATATGAGCGAGTGAGAAAGAATTTGACAACCATAACTGTGCAATTCTAAAACTATGGTGATCTTATCTTATCTTGTTTACTGTGGAGAATTTGCTCTCAGTGTGGCTCCTAGCAAATTTCAGTTATGGTCCTGATTGTTGTATTTTAATTTTTTTTTTTTCAATCTCCCAGTGTATTGCTTCTGTGTTTTCTAATTTGTGCTAATCAATAAACATCTATTTCTGATATTGGAAGTTTTATAGTTTTTTCATGGTAATGGAAATTTTTACATGTGTACACTGTCATATTTTTACAGCAGGAAACAGGATATTGCCAAAAACAACAACAGAGTTTCTGTGTACTGACACTTCTTGAAAAATAAAACGTTTTAATCCATATGATGAATATCAGTGGTCTTCAACCAAGCTCACAACCACATCTACACAATCTGAATAAGATCAATATGTTATAAATAATTGCAGCTCTTTTTAAAACATGTGGTGCTTAACCCACTTCAAGGGGAACGTTTATGCTTTTCATGATATACGATTAGACATGGATTCTTTAGGCTACAGAGAATACAGAGGCTTTTGAAAATACCCTCATTACCGTGACATTACCACGTGACATGACTGTGTTTGCAGAGATGAGAAGTTTTATTATCCTAATCTTTTTCCAAATAGTGTAGTGGTAAATGTGGGCTTGGTTAAATATTTTACAGTAGTGCAGCATATGGCAGACACGGCATTCAAGCAAACGTTGAATACGTTAATACGCCTTGTTCAAAAAGAGCTACATATAAGTAGACATGTGAAAGTTTATGCAGATAGTCTTTAGCCAGTGTACATTAGGCCTAGGACCACCATTAGCCTTGATTATAGAGCGTAATCGCCATTGTATTCATATTGCTGCTTCAGTTGGTCAGGTCAAGGCTCAGCAGCACTGAATTGAACCCAGCTGATGATCTGAATGTACTGAATGATCAGATTATCCCATCAATTTACTTTTTCTTCCCTGCTGCCACAAATTTGGAGTTCAGACAAAGAAAGAGTGGTTCAGAGAGCATTCATTCATTCATTTTCCGAATCACTTAATCCTATTAGAGTTGCTATTAGGCCGGAGCCTATCTCTGCCAACTCTGGACAATGATGGGGTACACCCTAAACAGCTCGGTAGTCAACTGCAGGGCTAACACACCTACAATCATTCATATTTACACCTAGGGGTGATTTGGAGCAACCAATTAGCCTAATGTGCATGTCTTTGGACTGTGGGAGGAAACCAGAGTACCTGGAGGAAATCCATGCAAGCACAGGAAGAACATGCAAACTCCATAGAGAAATGTTCTTGTCAAGCCCAACCTTCTTTCTGTGCAGCTGATGTGCTAACCAATATGCCACCATGATGCCCAGTTCATGGAGCATGAGGAATCATTTTCACACATGAATTGGCAGCACAGAATCCGGACCTTAACCCTGTTGAAAATCTTTGAGATGTGCTGGAGAAGACTTTATGGAGTGGTTTGGTTTTCCAATCTTTGGATGGAAATAAATGTTGTGATGTTGCTTAAGTTTGTCAAAACAATACCACGACAATTACCAGCAGTTATCAAGGCTAAAAGCACTCCAAGAAAATATTAGTTATTAGTTATATTTAGTTTTATATATCTATAGTTATAGTTGTATATATCTTAGAAGTTATGTTGATGAGCTAGAGAGAGCTACGAAATTTAGTGGGTTCAAATGCCAGACAGCCACTGATAGGCTTGAAATACACGAACCCACACTGGATCAATTTAGGTTGCTTTGTACAAAAGCATGTGCCAAATATAATTGTATTTAAGTGTATCAAGGCCATATGATCATAGATCCATAGAAAACCAGGTGTACAATAGCTCTTTCTCATGGCCCCGTCACTCAGTCCTTGCCCCATATGGTGCCAGTTTGTGCTGGCATTGTTTCACCACCACATCTGTGAAGCACAGCTTGGCCACCATCTTGCCGGCGCTGCCTCCGTTTATAAAAGGTTAAAAGTGTAGAGCGCATTGTGTCTGTGCATGAACATACAGTAGTTGTGTGACACGGACAGACTCCTGAGCTGAACTAAGTGCTATATCCTTTACCACAGACCTCATTGTTAGCTTGGTTGAGTGGGGGAGAGAGGAGGGTTAACTCTTTGTGATCATAGCCCCCCCACACCACCACCCCCACCCCACCCCAAGTGAAAGAATGAATGAACGAATGAATGGGACAGGAGGGATGTAACACTAGCTTTTGCCTCCTTCCTCCTTCTACTTCCATCCTTTCGTTCCTGTGTGTCTGTTGGGTCGGAGAGCCACAGACAGATATCATCAATTACCACCTCTAGTCCTGCTCTCCATATGGCCAGTGGCCGTATAGAGAAATCTCTGTTCATCCCCCCACTGGTCGTATGTTTTCAGACCTCCATTAAACTCGCTGGTGGTTGTTTCCTTGTAAGGCTAGGCACAGTGGGTAAGGTTACAGGGTTTTCAAGGCCAGGATTGAATTGCATGCCTAGAGAAAGGGGGATGGGGTAAACGTATCTGAATTTTTGGCTTTTGAATGTCAGGAGATGAAAATGTGCCTAGCCACATGCATCCCTACCGTAGACAGTCCATTTCAGACTTAAAGGATTGTCCATTTGTTAGAAATGCCTACCTAACACATAAGGACTAAATATGGTCTAAACACCACAGCACATTAACAAACTCCCCTCTGATCTAGCAACAGCATGTTTATTGCTCTTAGTGAACTAGTTCGTCATCCCACTTGTACATGTATATGGAAATAGAAAGTTTGCTGAACACTAAAGTTGCAGGGTGTTAACGAGTGCTGAGACAAACAAAGCAGTTCCGTTCACACCTGCACACCAGCCTACTGAAAAATACAGGGATTAATCAGAGGTATTTAGGCTGGTGTGTGAACCAGACACTGTAGCTTTGGAGTGATTTGCTTGAGATCACACGACTCTATCAACAAGAGCAGCGCAGAAATACAGCAACCATGCTACAGATTTATCGGCACTAAATGGTTCCAGGCGTTTGCAGTGTTCAACTGATCTCACTCACATATATGAAAGACTTGGCAAGCTTACACTGATTTTATATATTATAATTGACCAACAAAAAAGCAGTCTGGACATGTTGGGTAACTTGGAGAGTGGAATGGAAACTTTGATTTTAAAATTCTTTTTGATATACAAAATGTGCATTTAATTGTCAGAAAATATTAAAATAACTAATTTGGTAGCAGAAAACAGGCGATCGGGGTCAAAGTGTTTGTTGCCAAGGCTATTTGGGTTGGCAGGATTCATGATTCAGGTCTGGTGTATGTGATTGGTTAATGGGGCACAACTACAGCTTGTTGCTTTAGAATAATCTCATCCTTCCTCTTTATAATCAGAATAAACCCACTGATATCTGTAACTGTGTGTGTGCATTCATGCATGTCTGAGGAGTGCGTGCATTCATATGTGTAAAGAGGCGGTCATTGCATGCAGTAGGACCCATTTCCTAAATATGCAGATATAAAAGTTAGGGGTTTTACTAGGTCAGAGCTGGTGGTAGATCCCGAGCTGTAGTGTGTTCCCATGTAGCAGTAAATTCACGGTAGTACACTTACACTCCCATGTCATGTTTAGGGATGAGAGAATGTAACATTCGGATTATACTAAACTATACTGGCTATAAACTTTAAAGAAGAGGAATTACATTAATAAGGGGCAGTGGTGACTCAGTGGTTAAGGTGCTGGCTTACTGATCTGAAGGTCAGGGGTTCAAGCTCCACTATCACTGAGTTGTCACTGCTGCCACATGAATGAATGAATTACATTAATCTTACACATTCATTCATTCATTCATTATCTGTACTGTTTATCCTGTTAGGGTCGAAGCGAAGCTGGAGCCAATCCCAGCTGTCTTTAGCTGCTTTTACATGGGCATCGGAAACAAGTGCCCAGTTGCAAGTTGCACCCACTTTCCTATGTGTTTTTATTGTCAATCCTATATTGGTAGAGAGCCAAAAGGGATAACGTGCAAACACACCACTGCAGAAGAACCGCCCATCTGCCTTAAAAGCCCACAAAATGACTTTATGATGCAGATGGACGCAGTGCATATGTGTAAACCCTCCTACTTGACATTGATTGTGTTCAGCCAGCAAGTTGTACCTGGGACAAGATCTTCTGGAACAACTTGCGACACCTTGTTCCAGCACAGATCTTTACTACTCAAGCTGTTCCAGCGCAAGTGACTGTGCAAAAGCAGCTTTTGTGTGAGAGGTGGAGGACACCCTAAACAGGTCACCAGTCCATTGCAGGGCTAACACACACACGATTAGCAATTTACACTCACTTTCACCCCTATGGGCAATTTATAGCCAGTTGATCTAATGTGTATTTCCTTGGACTGTGGGAGAAAACCAGAGACATCTCACACATTTTCTGTCTTAACTGCTAGACAAATAAAAGAGATCTTATCTTACCAGAGTGGATTTGAATTGCCAGATTGGATCTCCTTAGTGATGTTATACAAAATAAATTTTACACTGTTAGAAAAAGGTATTGCGGTACGGTGGCATAGTGGTTAGCACCTCCACCTCACAGCAAGAAGGTCCTGGGTTCTGTCACAGGCTCAAGTGTTTCTGTGTGGAGTTTACTTGCATGGGTTTCCTCTGGGTACTCTGGTTTCCTCCCACAGTCCAAAGACATGCACATTAGACTAATTGGCTGTTCCAAATTGCCCCAGGTGTGAGTGGTTGTGGCATGTGATGCCCTGTGATGGTCTGGCAAGCTGTTCAGGGTGCACAGTGTTGGCTGAGATAGGCTCCAGACTCCCCATGACCCCAATAGGATTAAGCAGTTTGGCAAGTGAGTGAGCTAGTGAGTAGAAAAAGGCAAGAATCAACAAAAGATTGTTCATTCATTCATTTATTTCTAAGCCACTTAATCCTAATGAGGATCGCAGGGAGGCTGGCGCCTATCAAAGACAACTCTGGGCGAATGTGGGGTACACCCTGAGCAGCTTGCCAGACCATTGCAGGGCCACAGGGAACCAAACCCAGGACCTTCTTGCTGTGAGGCAGACCTGCTAACCACTGTGCCACAATGCCACTCATTAAAAATAGTAATATAATTAAATTCTAATGAAAATATTCTTCTAGAGAACTTAGTTTAGTCTGCTTGCATACCTGTACTTCTACTTCATTGCCTCAGAGACCCACCTATCAACCTGTGGGGGCTGAAACACATATGGTACACAATCGAGCTATCAAACAATTAAATCTAGAGCTTTGTGAAGTGCGGCTAATACACTTCACTAAAGGTCACGGTGATAGCCCCAGAAGCTTCAAAAAGATTACACAGCACAATAGCAGATTAAGATTACGAGTTTTCTTCTTAGGTAATTATACCTAAGTGAGCCACTTTAACTATTCTTTCAGTAAGGGGTAAAAAGCCTACCTATCAGGCTGCATTGTAATAAATGACCTTCTTTGAGGACTTACAAAGGGGATTGTTTTCGTCAATGTGTTTATTAAGATTAGTTTCAAAGCCAGTATGTTCCATCTAATTTAGCAGCACTTTGTTTTGGCACCACCACTCAGACAGAAGACAGTTCACTATAGTCAGTAGTAACCTACGGTAGGCATCCTTCCATAAAGAACTGCACAATTGGAATTGATATCAGGTCAGACTTTAGGAGTTATAAGTAGGGACAGGGGCAAAGGGTACAGGTGACCCTCTCTAAGGCTTTTTTTTTTGGGGGGGGGGGGTGCATGGAAAGGTCCATGATAGTTGGGATGTGTGTCCATGAGAGGCCCGATTTAAATTTTTTTCCTCCTTTTTTTGAATGCTTAATGACTGGCCTGTCCACACCTACCCTGTACTTGATCCCATTTAAGAGTTGGATATAGACCTTTTCATGGGCTCCCCTAGGCTTTGGTCTGGGGTCAGATGTACCCTTTGACCCTCCCAACAATGGACCTGATTATTATAAAGGGAATATATGCACTTACATTACTGACAGAGAAAATAAATGGGTTTTTTTGTAAAATTATATGTATTGATGAATCTAAACTAGACGAAATAAAAAAATATACAGTATATTAATCCGAAATTGGTTTTGAGTGAAATGTTATTTCTTTTTTTAGCAAGATATTATAATTGTTTGCTATGTTCTCCCTCTGCTTGTGTGGGTTTAGTCTGGGTGCTCCGGTTTCCCCCCACAGCCCAAACACAAGCACCTTAGGCTAATTCAGTGTTCCAAATTGCCCCTAGGTATGAATATGATCATGAATAGTTTTATGTGTGTGTATCTCTGTGTGTGTGTGTGTGTGTGTGTGTGTGTGTGTGTGTGTGTGTGTGTGTGTGTGTGTGTTGGCCCTGTGATGATCTGGCGAGCTGTTCATGGTGTACTCGCTTTCACCCAGAGTTAACTGTAATGGCTCCAGGTTTCCTGTGACCTAAATAAAAGGATAAAGCAGTTCAGAAAATGACATGACTTGTAAAAAATTATTTATTTATTATAAAAGGAAATATGGGGTGGAGACGAAGGCTATACCAGTTAGAGTCATCTATTGGCCAGTGATGGTAGTCTTTAGGGTTAAAGGGTTACATAAACTATAAAAAGACATGTAATGGTATTTCATTAAATAAACAAGATAAAAGTTCTGACATCATGTTGCTGCAGCAGTTCAATGTGGAAAAAGGAGGAAATAAAATAATAATAATTTCCATAAGGATAAAGCATTTCCTTGATGCTTTGCCTTGACCTTTTTTCCTCCAAATACAGACAGTAGCAAATGTTTGGGTCTACAGCAAGCGTATAATTCATTCTTGGATGCCGTATATACACGGGCAAACTCATCTGCATCTGAAATGGGCACAGATGAACATATTGGCAAGAAAATTAAGCTGTTCACATGGCCTCAGCAAGTTTCCAGTTTATCACCGCCTCCATACTTTTCAAATTATCTGGACTTGAGAAGCTTTCACGTGTTCTGCAAATGTTAAACCACAACCGGGGTGAACTTGGCAAATTATTTATTTATTAAAAAAAAGGGAGTGGATGTATTGCAAAGATTGCATTTTAGATCAATAAAACACACACAAAACATGGTAGTGATTGCCAGTGTTGCGGTGGTGGCTCAGTGGCTCAATAGTTAAGAATCTGGGTTACTAATCCGAAGGCTGGAGGCTCAGGCCCCAGTATCACCAAGCTGCCATTGTTGGGCCATTGAGTGAGGCCCTTAACCCTGAGTTTGTCAGTCGTATAAAAACAATAACAATTGTAAGTCACTCCGGATAAGGAACTCTGCCAAATACCATAAATGTGAAATAAATCCTATTTCTTTTTTTTTTTTTTGCTTGACTATTTTTATATTTGATTGCATGAAAAATGTCCGCCCGAATGGAGAATAAATAAAGTAGAAGTGTCTCTCTGTGTAATCAACTGACTTGGTATCACTGAAAAACTGTATATATTTACAGTTAGGGGTAGAAAAAAAATTAGCCCTGACCATAATTTTTACTTACCAGTAATGGTGCTGTCTATGTTTTATTTTTTCGTCCATCATAAAACATTTTTTATGCATAAATAATTTGATTTGGCTACCAGGAACACAACCTTATCTTGATTTTATTTTATTTTATTAATTTTATCAGTTCTTTTTTTTTTTTTTAATGTATTTATTTATTTATTTATTTAGTGATTGATTGATTGATTGATTGATTGATGAAAGGAACTTACCCCAGAAACTCACCTACAGCTGGAATGAACACAAGCAAATACAATCAACAGAGTCATGGCTTGGTATTATCACTACAAAGGAAAGAAATTTAACTGGTAGTAACTCTGTAATAAAATCTAAAAAGTTTATTACATATAAAAGTCTTAGAGCTACCGCAAAGATAGTTGCCGTGTTGATGCTGTAACATAAGAGAGTTATTAAGGGTCAGTCTTCCTGCCGGCACTACTACTCCCATTATAATTAATCTGTTGACTTGTTTTTTATAGACAGTGGCTCACCTGGCCAGTTGAACTGGTCTTTGCATACCATTGTGTAATTTTCTTTGTACAAGGTGCACAACCTAAACATTTGCATTCTTCTATACACACGGTTTTTTCTGTTGAAGATTAACCACAATGCTTTCACAGAAATCAACTTCCACTATAGGTTGAAAGTG
>JBCNYH010000007.1:7396629-7407904 GCA_039654325.1 Tandanus tandanus
TATATATATATAGGTGGGGACAGAATGTTATGAATGTTTCCCATTTTTGGACTTGTGGAGACATATATTTGTTCTGTTTTACAAAAATGAAGCCTTAATTTAGATATATAGACATAGGTATATAGATGAGAGATAGATTAATTGCTCATAGTAATCCAAAAAGATACTTAGTGTTTGTGTGTGTTTATTGTAAATTATGCCTGCTACAAACTAAATAGTTCATTATTTTATTCAATCCAGTGAACACTTTATCCTAGTCTGGGTCGTGAGGGATCTGTGGTTACTTCCTCTCTCTTCACATTAGGCAAATTAATGGTAACAATAAGAGTATACCTGTATTAAACTAACAAATCAGATATAAACTAGTGAACTTCTGAATAAAATAAAACTAGGCACAAATACAAATCATACCCGCTTCCATTCACAAATACCAAACAAGATTCTGATCACATGAAAGAAAAGAATGCAGTGCCATGTATTTATATGCAAATTTGTTCCGTATTACGGATGAAAACATCATGTAACTTTCCTCTACTTTTCGCTTTACAGTCTCTTCCCCTGTGTATTGCTGGTTTTTATTTTCTACATGAAAAAGGTTCATGAAACAGCGTTTAAATAGAAACTGACATAAACTTTGCATACAAGCTTTTAATAGGTTTGGGTTTAATTTCGTTTTAAATTATATGTTAAAACTTGGAATTATAAGGTTCTACCTGAGAGTTGGATGATTTTAAGTATGTACAACATTTTATACATGTGTAATATGTGGCCAAAAGTTTATGCATAAAACCTGTGGACACTGTAATGTTTATCTTTGCTTGTTGTCCATTCATTTATTTTTCCAAACCACTTAATCCTACTAGTGTCATACGAAGGCTGATGCCTATCTCAACCAAGTCCAGGCGTAGGTGTGGTATAGGCTCAACAGCTCGCCAGTCCATCACAGTGCCAGCACACATTCAACCATTCACACTCACACCTAGGGGCAATTTGAAACAGCCAATAAGCCTAATGTGCATGTCTTTGGACTGTGGGAGGAAACCAGAGTACCCATAAGAAATCCACTCGAGCACTAGGAGAACATGCAAAGCACAAGCACAGGACCTTCTTGCTGTAAAGCGGACATTCTAACCACTACGCCACCGTGTCTCCCTTCTTCCCATCCCATTCCATATTTAGAGCCCCTTTGGTGCTATAACAATCTCTACTCTTCTGGGAAGGCTTTCTACTAGATTCTGGAGTGTGACTGTGGGGATTTGCTCAGGTGATTCATCCCCATTTTGAAAGTTCTAACACACCATCCTATTTCTATGATCCCCCAATGGCATCAAAGCTCCCATCACACCCTGCTATCTCTGATCCCATGGCTTGACTGCTTCCACCATCTCCCAAGGTACAACAAAAGCATGAATCATGTCTCTTCTTTGTTGTGGCACCAAGGTGATGGAATGAGCTTCACCAAGATGTCAGAACACTTGAGTCACTGGCTGTCTAAAGACAACAACATCTAAAGACTAGCCTCTCCCTGAAAAAAAAAAAACACGATTACTTTAATTTACAGCACGGTGGTGTAGTGGTTAGCACACAAACGTCACAACAAGAAGGTCCAGGGTTCGAGACCTGTGCTCGGTGAGGGTGTTTCTGTGCAGAGTTTGCATGCTCTCCCCATGCTTGTGTAGGTTTCCTCAGGGTACTCTGGTTTCTCCCGACAGTCCAAAGACATGCACTAGGTTGATTGGCTGTTTCAAATTGCCCCTAAGTGTGAGTGTGAATGGTTGTGTGTGTGTGTGTGTGTGTGTGTGTGTGTGTGTGTGTGTGTGTGTGTGGGTGGGTGTGTTAACCCAGTGATGGTCTGACGAGCTGATCACGTAAATGTTGCCTAAGTATTTATGATGTATGAAACCTTATAATCTATTTAATAATAGAGATTTCAGAGTACTTATGCAGGTTTCTCTGGATAAAGCTCTGGTTAATCCCAAAGGTACTTGGTGAGGTTGAGGTCAGGGCTCTGTGCAGGACACTCGAGTTGTTAAGCTTACTTCTTGGAGCTTGCTTTGTGCACAGGGGCATTGTCATGCTGGAGCAGGTTCAACATACATGGAGTGTTTGCGGAAGAACCACATATGGTTGTGATGGCGTGGTGTCCATAAATGTTTGGCCATGTAGTATATATTATACAGAAGTTCATGAACAGATGTGTTTGGAACAGATGTAACAAATACAGATATAAGTAAGAGGTGCGCTATTACTGTTTCACAATGGAAAGTTTGCTAAAAAGGTTCACAGTACATCTGTGTTGAGACTAGAGATGTGCGTTCAGATTGGATGCACACACAAAAAAAGCAAGCAGTCAGACCAGCTTGAAGAACAAACTATATGCAAATGCTTGGTCTGGGCCACCATGGTTTAAGTGAGGCCTTATACTGTGGGAAATAGAGACTTCAAATATTTGTTAGAAAATATATCGCAGGCAGATACAAACAAAATTAATAACTTTATGTCCACGAGTCAACAAACTTCCTTGTGTAAATCTCTGATTGAAACCATTTATAAATTCAAGGGATACAGCTGAGTTTTAGTAACTGTCAGATGCAGAATTAACAGACCATGCTGACAGTGCTCATACTTCTGTTGCTGGGTTTTTTCCATTTTGTCACATGATGTCAAAGTGGTTTAAAAAAAAAACTTTCCAGTTTCGGCCATGGCCACTTCGGATTTGAATACAGACATTGGCATTTGAAGCAGTAAACATACTGTATACAGATCCACACACAGTGGCATTGCCTTACACCCCTGAAGGGCATAACAGAAATCCCTTTAAGGGCATAACAAAAATAGCTTTTACAGGAAGAATCTAATATATATGTAATAACTACTCTTCTGTCTATTACATTGATGGTATTCTTGCTGTAAACAGTAAACACTGCAGTATATTTAATATCCTGTCTGCATTTTGCTCAGCTTCAGTTTGTCAGATGAAACAGACAGTGGGCACTTCCTGACTAAGCCACAATGTCTCTGGCATTTCAAGTGATTTTAGTTATGAGAGCAGCTAAAAGCACAACATATAAAACTTCATCATAGGTGTATTTCATAGTTCTGCTCATTCTCATTATCAGTTCACAGTCAGTGCAGCCAAGCAGAGAGTTAGTGAAGGACAGTATATTTAAATGTATTTGCTGGAGATCTTATGTGTTAAAATGACAATTAATTTAAATTTAAAAGTTTTAAATTATAATTTATTATTTCCAAATGTTAAATTGTACAAAAAGTTTGGATATCATGTTTGATATGACAAACAGATTAATAATAATAATAATAATAATAATAATAATAATAATAATAAGCTTTGTTTGTAGATGGGAGCCGGTTTAGCAAAGCAAATCTTACTTTGGGCCATCTGTCAACTCAAATAACATCTATGATACAACAGAAATGTAACTAAAATTAGAAATGCATTAAAAACTTTAAAAAATACCAAGTTCACAAAAAAAGTTCAGAGGTTCGTCTGACTTGCACTGATACTCTAACTTATTTTGCAAGAGCTCATACAATGTAGATTAGTCTACAGAAACACTTTGGGCCCTTGGCCCTTAAATAGTAACCACACTGTTTCTGTTAAGGTATCCTTCCTTAAGGACAGAGATCAAACAGCAGTCATAATGAACTACGGCTTCCTGAGGCCTGTTTTTTTTTTTTTTCTTCATCAGACCCTTGAGAGACGTTACACAGTTTTGAAATAATATTCTTAAGTAAGTTAACTCAAAATATAATGTTAGCTTTACAAGTAAATTAATCAATGAATTTGTGCATGTATTAGTTTCAAACAATTTGTTTAAATAATGTAAACCTAGGACCAATATACAATTAGCAGCTCTGCTGCTAGTGGACTTTTCCCCCTTAATTTAGTAGCCAGTCAGCATTTCTAATAAAATACACACTGTAATCCCAATCTGTATATGCTCTTGAGACCCCACTGTCCTCAGATGAGGACATCATATTTTCTATCAACTACACTGTGTGTATTTCCTTGTAAGATCCTCATATAAAGGCAATTGGGTATTAATCTTTTGCCAAACGTCCTCATGTTTTAATCTGTTCATCGATTTCAATATTTATCAGGTGGTGAGGAACAGAAGTGATGTTGAGAAATGCCAAAACTTACAACATTATGGTTAGGGTATTAGGAGGATACTGAGCAAAACTCTGTCAACCATTTGAACAATATATACCCATTTGCAAATATACTTAAAACTTCAGAATGCTTACATTAAATTCTACACTCTTACCAGCACTGATAAACTACTGATCCTTGTAAGCCCCCATTTCTCAATAGCAGACTAGTTTTGTGGCTCAGCAATTACCTCCCTCATCTCAGTGACTGCTCACTGCGAGCGCCTAGGTAGTGTGAACAGTGGAGCAAACTATATTCTCAGCCAGAATGAACACAGATGGTGCAATATTTTTAAGCATGACTGATTTTCTTGGTGATGAATCATGTTGAGTGAACCCCCCCTGTGACCAGTTGCAAAATAATAATAATAAAAAACAATGAGTAACAGTGAAAGAGATACTGGGAGGAAATTAAATTCTTCTGCTCTCAGCGCAGCAGTTCCCTGAATCCTGTTTATCATCTATTTAAAGTCATGTGAAAAAACAAGGCACATCTGTTGAACCACAAATATTTGACATATTAGAACAAGAAATATATTCAATCAAGCAAACATCTCACCCTATTTGATACAGTGAATACAGATTTGGGTAGTGTTGTGCATGAATACTGTTCATATTTTTGTAAATTTTAAACTGAATGATTTATTTTACAAATGATGGACATGAATTTGAACTTCGATCACTCTGGTGATCCACTTCCAACACCTTCATGGCTGAAGTGCCCTTGAGCAAGGCACCCAACCCCCAACTGTTCTCTGGGCACTGCAGTGTGTGGCAGCCCACTGCTCCAAGTGTGTGTGCCCTTTGTTTGTGTGTGTGTGTGTGTGTGTGTGTGTGTGTGTGTGTGTGTGTGTGTGTGCTCACTTTGGATGGGTTTCACAGCACAGTTTTTTAACACTGTTTTACAGCATGCCACATGACGTCTTCATAAACAGAGTTTAGCATGGCTAGTGCTAGCGGTGCAGACCTTTCTAATACTTCTGAAGCTAGTTGAAAAACTACACATGTTTTAGCAAATTGTGCCCGCCAGGTCTGTAAAAGCAAGTCCAGACATCTGCTACACCGAATTTGCTTCAGAACAGTCTTGAGACATACATGCAACTTATATATCAGCACAATAAGGATAAGCCTACGAGGCCATGTTCGCAAAGTTCATCCACTCAAGTGAAGCTCACAGCATTTTTTTAAAGGACCTCTTGCCATCATGCCCCAAAAGCAAACAGACAAGCTTCAAGGATCAAGGATATTTTTATTATCTCCAAGGGGCAATTTGTTTCACAGCCAGCAGTTATACAGTAGCAAACGTATACAACGTTCAAGGAACATTCCACAATAAATATATTAATGACTTGCGCAGAGTAATTTAAAATGACAATAGCAGCAGAAATAAAAGAGTTCTTAAGTCTGTTAGTCCTGCATCTCGGCACCACATATCTGCAGCCAGAATCTTGTAATGGACTAAATCATGAGAAATCTGCAGCCCTTGAGTAAGGTAGGAAAACCATTGTTTATTAAACTGGTGACTGGTTTGCAGCCAACCAGACATGTGCCTTGAAGAAAGCTGGTACAGAAAACACTGAACAGCTGTGAAGCATGGTGGTGTAAATGTCATGGTTTGTGGTTGCTTCGCTGCCTCAGGAACTATGAATTCTGCATCATAACAAAGAGTGCTTGGAATAACGTGAGGCCAATTGTCTTGCAAATAAAAAATTCCTCAACTTATTTTTACACCAGCTGTTACAGATTCATTAGGCACCTATATATTGGATTCAACTGAATTGTGGATGCAAAAATTACAAAATTAAAAACTTACTACACCAGTAGTTTTCATATTACACTGTCCAGCCAAAACAAAGTTGCACACACTAATATTTTCATGGAGAGCATTTAGCCTTGATCACAGCATGCAATCTCCATGGCATTGTTGCTCCAGTTGGTCAGGTCGAGGCTAAGCAACATTAATGTGGCAATAAAATGAAGTCAGCTGATGTGACCTGAACATACTGAATGAGCAGGTTATCACATAACACCCTAACGGTATGGATATAAAATGGGGACTCAAATTATGAAAGAGTGCTTCAGGGACATGAGGAATCATTTTCCCCCCTCAGCCAGTTATGGCTGGAGGGGTATTGTCGTTGGCTCGGCGGCCGGGCGGGCGGCATGACAATATGTTTTCAGGCCCATTGCTCAGCTCATGCACATGCCAGCTTTCTGAACTTTTGCATAGGTACTCCCTTTGACCTAAACCTGTGCGTGGGGTAGCTAATTTGTATATGTGACCTCTAACCTTGGCACAGTGACCTTGAACATATAAAGTTTGTTCGGGCCATTGCTCAGCTCATATGCATGATAGCTTTCTGAACTTTTGCATAGGCACTCCTTATGACCTAAACCTATGCGTGGGGTAGATAACTTGCATATGTGACCTTTGACCTTGGTACAATGACATTGAATGTATAAAATTTTTCCGGGCCATTGCTCGGCTCATATGCATGATAGCTTTCTGAACTTTTGCATAGGCACTCCTTATGACCTAAACCTGTGCGTGGGATATATTATTTGCATACATGACCTTTGACCTTGGCACAGTGACCTTGAACATATAAAGTTTATTCGGGCCATTGCAGACAGCTTTCTGAACTTTTGCATAGGCAATCCCTATGACCTAAACCTGTGCGTAGGGTGGCTAATAAAATGTTGATTGTCCAAAACTGTTCATATGGGGGATGGCTTTTGTCCTCCGTGCACTTGAGGCATCCTGGCTGAGGGGTTAGGACGTTCTATAGAAAGGCCATTTTTACATATGTATTGGCACCCCAGAGTCCTGACCTTAACTCTATTGAAAGTTTTCGGGATGTGCTGGAGAAGGCTTTATGGAGTGGTTAAATTTTTCTCTCATCAATTTAAAACGTCGGTGACAAATGAACTCAACACTGGATGGAAATAAATGCTATGCTGCTTAAGTTTGTTGAAACAATTGATTATTGATGATTACGTGCTCTGATCAAGGCTAAATGCACTCCATGAAAATATTAGAATTTTCATATTTTCGATGTGCGTGGGTCACATTTTATTCATAATGTTTATAACACCGATTTCAGTGATTCAGTAAAAATCTTTGGTTAGTAAACAAAAACATATGAATCTGGATCTCTCAGGGGCATATGCTAGTTTGTGTGTGTGTGTGTGTGTGTGTGTGTGTGTGTGTGTGTGTGTGTGTGTGTGTGTGTGTGTATGCTGAGTGATGTGTCAGTGGGACCTGTCTGACGTGAAGTCAGAATGAAGTATGAAATTGTTGCACTCTGGCAACAACATGATGAAGCCAGCACACGTGTCTAAGAGAAAAAAAGAAACACCATGCATACTATCAAACTACTGTTACTCATATTACAGTCTCTTCTCATTTGATTTTCTTACATTCCCTTTCTGTTACGCACACACACACACACACACTCACTGACTCCCTTCCCCCAACCCACCAGTGTCCCAGCTGAGGAATAAAACTGTCAAGAGAGAGATATAATGTCCCTACAAACTCTCCAAGAGACCTATTGCTTCTTGTGAACATTGCTTTACATATAATGCCTTCCAAAAACATACTAAATACTTACCCTCTTACCCTGGATAACTCACACAGTCCTTCTCATCTGATTTTGGAACATTTGAAACCAGAGCTGAACAGTTGCAAAACCTGAGTAGCAATACCAAATAAACTTCAGTTCACCTCAGCAGGCCTGGTACTGCTTAGATTGGACATGGTCTTGAACACACACACACACACACACACACACACACAAACCCACACACACACACACACACACACACATACACACACACAAACTCATTCAGTGTTGACCCACTTTCAGCACACACCTCCACACACCTCCTTCCTTCCCGGCCTGCAAAAACACTTAATATTTCCCCCTTGCTCCCCACCCCGTCCATCCATCAGAGCTTGTCAGCCCTCTGCATAGCTAAATGATTCTGTTACATCGTCACACACTACTCCATTAAAACCCCTCTGTTTCCCTCCTCCACAATGTGCTCTGACCCTTTGTTTTTAGGCGCCATTGCTCTTTCAGTCTTGTACATCTATCCAATTAGGATTTCTCACTCTGTTCCCAGAGCTTAATAAAAGCCCACACTCACAACTACTGAACATAACTGTTGTCTTTCACTGACTGATTGCGTCTGCTGCTTTCCTGTCCCCTTTTGTCTTGTTTCACATTAAGTTTTTCGGTGCTATTATGCTATCTGTCTTTCTCACTCCTATATTCACATATTTTAAAACATAGATATGGTTTCACAGTGGCGTAGTGGTTAGCACATAAGCTTCACAGCAAGAAGGTCCTGGGTTCAAGTCCCAGGCTCAGCGATGGCATTTCTGTGTGGAGTTTGCATGTTGTCCACATGTTTAAAATTAGGTGTGAGTATGAGTGTGAATGGTTGTGTGTCTGCCCTTCAATGGACTGGTGAGCTGTTCAGGGTGTTCCCTGCCTTGCAGTGTTGGCTGAGATAGTCTACAGCCTTCTCGCGACCTTAACAGGAATAAGCAGTCTGGCAGATGAGTGAATGAGAGTGAAATTGCCACTAGGTGTGAGCGTGAATGGTGTGTTTGTGTGTGTTGGCCCTGTGATGGATCATTGAGCTGATGTACTAAACTGATACACAAGGAATTGATATACCTCTTCTGTTATACAAATATTCTATTCAGTGTAAGCATGAGTGATAATGTGTTTGAAATACAAACTCACTATTTGTTAAATATGTTTTAGAAAGCTTGCCAGATTCTCAGGGCATCTGGTCAAGACAAGAGGGGTATGTTGGGACTGGGATCCTTTGGGATGCAGTAAAGCAATGCAAGGGGTCAAATAGCAAGTTTACTGGGAAACGCATGATGATTCACTTTGCCTTTTTCACATTTCCAGGTTTCACACTTCCACTGTTACCTTGACTGGGTAGAATTACTCCCTATGACAAAATTTAATGCATGCAAACAATGGCGCCGTCCATGAACCAGAGTTTCATCTATGAATCTTAGTGTATAAACCCAAAACTAGACCAGTCTTACCTTCAGTTTCATGAAGCCAACATGACCAACAAAAATACATTTTATTTTGCTTTGCAACGGAATTGAAGCAATGGTCTGAAGTCAGGGAGTGCTCGGCCAAGTATGGGTACCATCCCCAGAGGTTTTAATTTGAACAACTTTAAAATATCTCAGAAACCACCAGTGTATGAACACAACAACAGCTCGACTGGGAGTAGAAGTCTGTGCTCAGGAGCCGAAAACACCCCAGAGAAGAGAAGCACCAAGGAGCACAATTACCTCACATGCCCCCTTTCTGGTAAGGGGGCGTGTTCGACAAATAATTTATAGTCCCTTCCCAACTTTGACGGCGCTCTCAAGCGTTTTTGAGTTATCTTGTTGACATTCTTAAGCCTAATCCTTGGGAGAGTGGAAAAGGAAGATATAAAAAGGAATAAATGATGTGACTCTTGCATGACAGTAGCGATATTTGACAGGAGACCAGATGGATTTTTACCCGGTAGTGATATATTTCTGATTCCTATGAAATAGGCTAGTTGTGATGTAGTTAAAGCTTCTTCTGTAAATGCTTAGTCAGGATTGCTGTGGTTTATTATAGGCGGCAGGTCTGTTTATATTTCAGGAAATTACTAAATTTGTTCGAAAATACTGTGGGCAGTTACAACGAAAAATAATAACTTTAGATGATAGGAACTAAACGTTCCCGCAGACATATCTAGTCGGGACCAAATGTGAACTATATTGAACTGTTGGAGCCAGAATTAACAGCCTGTGCCAGACCATGTCAGGGCTGCCATTTCAAAACTCCCACTTTGGGATTAAATTGACATGCAGATGTGGATATTTGAGGCACTAAATTTATCTTTATTCTCAAGAGTTAAGGGGTCCAGAGTAGAAAAGCATTAACCCTATCAACCGGAGGTCACAAGTTTTAATCCTGATGTTGCCACAGCCGAGAACCCAAGAGAGACAGATTGGCCATGCTCTGGGTGGGGGATGGGTAGCATGCCATCCCTCTGTCCTGTCAATCACAAGTGACACTTGACAATGACGGGCTGTGAGTTTATGCATACAGAGGTGGGAAGATAGCAATTTTCTGTGTGTGTGTTATACCACCTTGATGTCGCCCGAGCAACAGTTCGAAAAGATGGTGTCAGTTGGCTTTACATGTCTTTGTAGCCTTTGCCCTCCTTGTTGGTAATTGTCCTGTGATAGCAGAAAGCTGTCTGGTGGACAAGAATTGGTCACGATTAATTTAATTAGAAAATCTGGATTCCCATAACCCCCCCAACCCCAACACCAAAAAAAAAAACGATTAAGGAAGCCTCAGTGTCATGGAGGGTGGCACGGTGGCATAGTGATTAGCCCATCCACACCACAGCGAGAAGGTCCTGGGTCGAGTCCGTAGCTCGGCAAGGCTGTATCTGTGAGTTTGCATGTTCTTTCCCTGCTTGTGTGGGTTCCCTCTGGGTACTCCTGTTTCCTCCCACAGTGCAAAGACACACACACAGACTAATTGGCAAATAGTTGGCAATAATGGTTGTGTGTATGTGTTGGCCGAGCAATGGTTTGTGGAGCTGTTCAGGGTGTGCCCTGCCTTCGCCCAGTGTCGGCTGAGATATGCTTCATTAATTTATTTATTTGACAAGCCGATTAATCTTACTGGGGTCGCGGGGAGGTTTGAGCCTGTCTTAGACAACTGTGGGGGAAGGCGGGATGCACCCTGAACAGCTTGCAAGACCATTACAGGGCAACACACACAACCATTCACATTCACACCTAGGGAACAGCTAGTTAGCCTCATGTGCATGTCTTTGGACTGTCTGAGGTAACTGGAGTATTCACTGGAATCCTACACAAGCATGGTGAGAACATATGAAAACACCCTCTCAGTAATGAAAAATAGCTGATTTGTTTATAAATATTAAGATTACACGATGGCGTATGAGCAAGGCATTAATGCAGACATCGTGCAGCGTAATCATTCTCTCTGTGAGATTTGTGCTCTGACTGAAAGGGTGTGTGTAATTATATATATATATATATATA
>JBCNYH010000007.1:7428978-7440043 GCA_039654325.1 Tandanus tandanus
TATATATAATTCATTACTTTTCCAAAAAATCTACTTTTAAACTCATTTCAAGCTCATTTCAAATAAAAGATGAACTTGAGGGTTTTGCATTTAAAGTCTGTTTATATATATGAAGTCTATCTATCTATTTATCTATATAAATAGATAGATAGACAGAGAGACAGACTCTCACATAAACATATTAACAATACCTTTTTATGAGTGATGTAATAGGTTGAAAGTCTTAGTCAGAACAATTGTCTGGATGGTCGTCAGATGTGTCTATTCAGGAGACGATGCTCAGATCTGCCTGTCCATTGTGTTGCTTTAAACAAACTGACATGAATGGGATGGGATTTGAACTTAGGAACCAACTTATTCACTTGTAAAAGCATGTTAGGAAGTCTGTGGTTCTAATTAAATATTTACCAATAAAAAGTACAACGAAAAAGAACCAGGCATAAATGTTTTTAAACAACAGAGCTTAAGCTGAGTAATTGAATATTCCTGTGTGCAGATGCTCATCCTGTATTTTGAAGTAAGAACGAGGCCAGTGTAGTTGTGTCCACTGTGGAGTTTTGTGGGATTCTGTAGGCCTCAAGGCAGCAGGTGTGTGAACCGAATGACCCTGACACGCATGCACACACACATCTGGACTGAGCATGTTTCCATGTTTTTGGTTTTCCTGGAACTGGGCACAGAAGTGATGGTTTAAAAACAACTCTTTGTGAAAGGATTATTATTATTTTTTTTATAAAAAAGGACAACTAGAGAAGCTTATTGTACTGTATATATGTGGGACAAGGAACACACTGAAAATTAAATATAAAGTTATAATAAAATATACCAAACTCAGGGGTTCTGCAAAAGAAAACGGGCTTTAGCTGAGCGGGCTATTAGTCATCTAATGACACAGAACAGATAATTATTTATTCTATCCACTGGATTGTAAGACATATAGCATTTTTTTATTGTATTCAAATTATTAATTCATTCATTCATCTTCTGAACCGCTTAATCCTATTTAGGGTCATGGGGAGGCTGGCACCCATCTCAGCCGACTCTGGGCGAGGGCAGAGTACACCCTGGTTGTCTAATTCTTGAAAATAATTTTACCATAAAATACTTTCATTCCAAATATTGTTCCTTTACACAAAATCAATCTTGAATGAATGGTAAAGAAAAATGGCTGGCTAGTGTTAGCTTTTAGCTTTGAATAAGCCACAACCACTTTTTTTCTGTGACCTAGGATAGAATAAAAGGACATATCCCTGTGACACATAATGTATAAAGAGTTGATAAATATTGCGCTGTTATACATTCTCTCTTTCTCTTCTTTCAGTTTTCCCTCCCTCTTTTTATCTGTCCTATTTAGTTCCTTCTTGCCATTAGCATGAAACCATTTATCTCATGCAGTGCCGAAAGTTTTGAGGCGTATGTCTGAAAGGCGGGTTGTGAGTAATACTTTCTTAATACGACTGAGTCAGACAGTGATTTATTCTGCCTGGACAGAGACACATATGCCAAACAAATGTCTCTTTCTGTCTGGACAAAGACACATACCCCAATGAAGGTGTCTTTCTCCACTCCCTCGCAACAAGAGAGCCAGGCGCTTGACTGTCTGAAATTTTCATGAAGATGGATTACCCTTCATGACATCACAGCCTCTCCCCATGTGACTAAGTGGTAAAGGTTGATCGGACTTGTTGATAGTTGAAGTGTTCAGACATGAAATGTAACAAGCACATGGTTATACACTTACACCCACACACACACCTGTGCAGGGCAGTCCATCCCAACGTCCCTGAGATGCAACACATACCCAGTTTATGCCTCAGGCTTATTATAGGGTTGGTTACTGTAGATTATCCAAACAGGACTGGACATGTGCACCTTATAGGAGAAACACAGAAGATGGTGAAAAGCAGATCAACAATTACTGGCCACGTGTCCTTGGTCTAAGGAGGAATTTGTAATTTTTTTTTTAAACATTAGTAAAGCATTTAAAGCTGTACAGTGTTATCTGGTTGCTGCACGATGTTATTATGAAGTTGAATACAGCGAATCAGGCTGTTGTTTGGCACAAAGAATCCAAAATAAAGCTAAATTGAAACATTCCAGTGTTTAAAGATTTTATGTTCAATCTTTTAAAGGCTTTGTCTTGGTCAGGGTATTTCTGGATACAGAGCCTATCCCTCGGATACTGGGTGTGAAGCAGGAATACACCCTGGACACACACGTACACACACTCAATCATGCCTAGGAGCAATTTAGAGTCAAGGAGGACATGCAGTGTTCGTAACATGAGTCGAAGACCGAATCAGCGTCACTAGCTGCACCAAAACATTATTGTTTATGAGGAGAGCTACAGCTATTTATTTATTCATTCATTTATTTATTTGCTTTTGTAATATCTGCCAGAATATTGTCTAAAATATGCAAATATTCCCTCATAACACCAGAATAAAGAGGAAACATATTTAAGCACATTATAAAAAGCAAAACTGTTCATACACTTTGCTTTTTGAGCGCCAAAGCATTTTACTAAAGTTGATCTGTGATAAAATAAAGGTCTTACCTCCAGCATTTTCCCCTGAGGAAAC
This sequence comes from Tandanus tandanus, assembly GCA_039654325.1. Lineage (NCBI taxonomy): Eukaryota > Metazoa > Chordata > Actinopteri > Siluriformes > Plotosidae > Tandanus > Tandanus tandanus. The sequence continues at coordinate 7,431,561 of JBCNYH010000007.1, forward strand.
TGACAAACTGACTTTTTTTTATTTTTTATTTATTTATTTATTTATTTTTTTGAGACCTCCCACTCTAAGCATGCTTCTTTGTTTCCACACATGATACACACATTTTTGGCACCTGTTCATAAGATTTACCACTGTGTAAACAAGAATTTCAGATGTACACACATATGTGGAATTATGGGATTTCTCACATAGTAAAAATGGCGCGGAGTACGATTTGCCGCAAATGAAAAAGTTGCGATGGATTCAAGATTCTTTACAGCGTATACTCTGAAAAGACAACGACCGGCACTTTAACAGACGTAGGAGATTTTATTGATAGGTTCTTTCTACTGTCTGAAAGGAGGAAAGCAATTATATAGGGATATCTGTTTTATGAAGAGAACCTTTAAAGCCAGGTGCATCTGAGTTTTCTATGCTTACTCTTGTCTGCTAATATTCAAATTAAATATTAATAGCTGTTAGCTGGAATAGGAAACAGTATGGTCTTGTTTACTGAGACTTAGATGTCGTTTATTATTTATACCACAAAGAATTACTGAATCCAAAAATATTAAATAAAGCGCTCAAGTTCCAACCTGGAAAAATTTAACTAGTACCATCGGTGGATCAATGGTGATGCCATCTTCTTATTTCAGCAGGTGTTGTTTTTTTTCCCTGCAATTCCAGACTTTGCAGAGTAAGCGGTTCGGCAAATGAATGAATGAAAGATGACTATTTTTACTTGCTAATCACAATTCATTCATTTGCACATTCATTCATTTACCAAACAGTTTAATCCTACTAGGTTCACGGAGAGGCTGGAGTCTATTTCAGCTGACTCTGGGTGAAAGTGGGGTACACCCTGAACAGCTCACCACCCAGATCAATTACGTAGGCAATACGTAGGCCCTACTTCAGCAGCCTACATAAGGATACGTAGGACCTACATAGGGTTCCTACATAGGCCCTACGTAATTTTGCTCATAGGGCAGATTATGAAGGACAGTCATATACAAGGACAGTCATATCTTGTTTGGGACAAATACTGCAACTGCACTTGACTCCACCATTTGACCTATGCATACTTTAAAACATAATATTTCCACTGTAGCCAAAATCCAGACAATGGAACAGGGAAAACAACTGGTGTATATAAAAAAACATAAATTTGCTCCTTGACATTGGGGCAATTTGGAACAGCAAATTAACCGAGTACCTGGAGGAAACCCACATAAGCACAGGGAGAACATGCAATCTCCACACAGAAACTCCCTTGCGAGTCAGGGAATTTGACCCAGGACCTTCTTGCCGTGAAGCAGATGTGCTAACTACTATTCTACCTTGCTGCCCACTTACTAAGATGTCGTTAGTTTTGCAGTTTAGTAGTTAGAAGCATTGATAATTTCTAATTATGTTTACATTTTTAATTACATTAATATGAATATGTGGATTGATTTTTGGCCCAAACCATAAGATTCCTGTTGTGGATAGTTCTGAGCAAATATTGAAGTCTAGACATACATTAGAGGCTGGGCAGACAGGTGTGGTCAAAACAAATAAGCGGTTAAAAGCACCTTTGGTTCAGCCCTGGACCAACTCCTGTCCACATGTGTAAGTAAGGGCAGGTAGGAACATGTCTGTCCGTACTGAGTAGTGTGTTTATCTGTATTTGTGGATTTTACTCTGCAGAGGATACAAACATGGGTAATTTAAGGCCACTGTTGAGGGCAATATCCATTTCCTCAAGCTCTAACAGGAATTGAACTCAACACACTCACTTTATACACACTGCTCTCTGTGGTATAAAGGTAATGAACGCTGTAGTGGTCTCCTAGGCTGCTGCTGTGGGCTCTTTAAACTGTGAACAGGGTACAATTTGCCAGATTGATTTAGGCTCAATTCTTAAATGGAACAAAAGGAGGAAACTTGGCAGAGTGGCCTGCGGTCCAGTACACTCGTCACTCAGGATGCAGACAATTGGACATGTCTGAACATGCTCTAAGACTTTCACTTCAATTCAAAGTGTGTATGGCTGCTTGAACACAACATAGATTTTTCACCTTCATAATGTATGATGATTATGAACCTAAACCAATATATAGAAAAAGGGTTCCTACTGGACAACTCATTATTCAGTTTATTATTAAAACCCAGGAATCGTATTTGATTGATGATTTTTATTTTATATAATATTCCAGCTTTTATTGCATTCCATAACATTCCAGCTTTTATTCTGCTTGGTCCAGGGTCAGGTTGTGGGGGCAGCAGCCTAAGCAGTGAGGTCCAGACGTCCCTCTCCCAAGCCACTTCCTCCAGCTCTTCTGGGGGGACATAGTTCCTCCCAGATGGCCAAGCTTCCCACCCTATTACTGAGGTAGAGCCCTGCCACCCTGCAAAGGAAGCTCATTGTATCCACAATCTTGTTATTTTGGTCACTACCCAAAGCTCTTGACCATAGGTGAGGGTAGGAACGTAGATCAGTTTTTAAACTGAGAGCTTTGCCTTTCGGCTCAGCTCCCTCTTCACCATGACGGACTGGTACAAGCTTCGCTTCACAGCAGAGGCTGCACTGATCCACCTGTTGCTCTTTCACTCCATCCTTCCCTCACTCGTGAACAAGACCCCGAGATATTTGAACTCCTCCACTTAGGGCAGGACCTCATTTCAGACCTAGAGGGTGCATTGCACCCTTTACCAGCTGAAAACCATGGCCTCGGACTTTGAGGTGCTGATTCTTATCCCGGACACTTCACACTCAGCTGCGATTCGCTTCAATGAGAGCTGGAGGTCCTGGTTTGATGAAGCCAAAAGGACAACGCCATCCACAAAAAGCAGAGACGAGATCCTATGGCCACCAAACCAGAACCCCTCAACACCTCAGCTGCGCCTAGAAATCCTATCACTAAAATATATGAACAGAATCAGTGACAGAGGACAGCCTTAGCAGAGTCCAACCCTCACTGGAAACGAATTCAATTTGTTACCAATGTGGACCAAGCTCTGGCTCCGGTGATACATAGACCGAATAGCCTGTAGCAACAGGTCCGGTACACTGTATTGCTGGAGCACACCTCACAAGATAGTCTGAGGAACACGGTCAAAAGCCTTCTCTAAGTCCACAAAGTACATGGACAGATTGGGAAAACTCCCATGCAGAATCCTGTAGAGTGTGTTGAGCTGGTCAAGAGTGCTGCAGCTGGGACAAAAAGCACATTGTTCCTCCAGAATCCGAGGTTCGACCATCGGTACCATCCAGTACTCCTGAACAGACTATCTGGGTTGGCTGAGAAGTGTGATTCCACAATAGTTGGAACACACCCTCCAGTCCCCCTTTTAAAAAGGGGAACTACCAACGTGGTTTGCCAATCCAGAGGTATGTCCCTTGATGACCATGCAATGTTGCAGAGACGTGTCAACCAACACAGTCCTACAACACCGGGGCCCTAAGGTAGGGCGGATCTTATCCACACCCAGAGCCCGGCCACCGAAGAGCATTTGACTACCCTCAGCCCCAGTGACGGGCGGACCTTCTCCTGAACCCCCAGGGTCTACCTCCTCCATGGAGGGTGTGTTGGTGGGATTGCGGAGGCCCTCTAAGTATTTCTTCCACCTCCCGACAACATCTCCAGTCGAGGTGAGTAGCTCCCCACTTCAACTGTAAACTGTATTCATGGAGTACTGCATCTTCCTCCTGAGCCGTTGGATGGTGCTCCAGAACCTTTTCAAGGCTAAGCGCTTTCCAGGCTTCTCCCACATCTGGGTTTTTGCATCGGCGACAGTCTGGGCTGCAGCACGTTTGGCCTGCTGGTACCTGTCCACTGCCTCAGCAGTCCCACAGGCCAAAAAGATCTGATAGGCCTCCTTCTTCAGCTTGACTGCCCCCTTCACCACAGGTGTCCACCACCAGGTTCGGGGTTGACGACAGGCACCGATGAACTCTGGCCACAGCAATGGGCTGAGAGTTGAAGGCCCTTCTGACAGGAGACTCCGCCAAATGTTTCTAGGAGACCCTAACTACACACTTGGGTCTCCCAGGTCTGGAGGGTGGCCTCCCCCGCTACAAGAGCCAGCTCACCACCAGGTGGTGATCTATTGACAGCTTGGCTCCTCTTTTCACCAGAATATCCAGAATATGCAGCTGCAAGTTCGATGACATGACTATAATGTCAATCATACAACTGCGTACCTGGTGCCAAGTACACTTATGGACACTCTTATGTTCAAACATGGGGTTTGTGATGGACAAGCCAAATCATGGAGTTTTTTGAATCATGGAGATCGTGGACAACGTGGCCCCAGTGTAAACCCAGGATAACACTGGAACAAGATCAGTTCAAATTGGGATCATGATCGGTATCATGTGAGTGCACCTTAAGTTTTAGCTGAATGTGGGTTTCCTCGGGGTAACACTCAGGGCAAGAGAAACAAAACATTCAGAAAGTCTATCATCTATCATTTTGTACACAATTCTAGTTCTGACAATTAAAAACATCCGTCACTGTAATCATTAAGTAAGTGCTTGCCTGCTTCTTTAATCTTTCTTATAGATATCGTAAGGTGAAAACACATCAATGGTGTACATATTTGCTCTGTAAATATGTACACTCCAGTACACTTCCCTTTTGATGTTCCACATTTGTTCCACCTCACAATCATACTGTATTTCTACACACACTGCCTCTCTAAACTCAATACTCGTTCATACTCTGTCCCGTTGAGACGAAGGAACATATTGTAAAGGGTTATGAACAGGTCAGTGTGTTTAGAATGGAATAAATTGCTTTATTGGTCCCAATATTTCCCTCTTTGTTTCTGTACTCCCCCACATGCTCTGCTTTATGTGGAGTAGTGAGTGACTGCAGTGCCTCTGTACTTTTCAGGCCCATTAATTTAGTGTGCAAAGAGAAGTGTGACATAAACTGGGAGTAGCTGTGGTATGCAAAAAAAAAAAGAAAGAAAGAAAGAAAAAAAAAAAGATCAGAGCAACACGTTGTTGTTCCTGTCACTAAATTATCTTTAGCATACCACTTCTTGAAGGCGTTTCTGTGTGGAGTTTGCTTGTTCTTACTGCGCTTGTGTGGGTGTCCTCTGGGTCCTCGGTTTCCTCCCATAGTCCAAAGACATGCACATTAGGCTAATTGGCTGTTCTAAATTGATCCTAGGTGTGAATGTGAAGGGTTGTGTGTGTGTGTGTGTGTGTGTGTGTGTGTGGCCCTGCAGTGGTCTCGCAAAGTATTCAGGGAGTACCCTATCTTCGCCCAGTGCCGGCTCAGATAGGCTCCAGCCGCCCACGTGACCCTAAAAGGATTAAGAAGTTTGGCAAATGAGTGAGAGAGAATGAATATCACTTCTTGTCCTGTTTGCCCTTATACTGATCATGTTCCAAAAAGCTCTTTGGATTCCATTGATAATATTCATATGAGCCTGTCATTGCAAAAGAAAGCACTTAAACTAGAATAATGAAAATACACTTCTGTGTAAACATTCTAGTAGAGTGTGCACAAAAGGGCAGGTCATGGGTGTGAGCGTGTGTGTGTGTGTGTGTGTGTGTGTGTGGGTGTCTTTGTGCCAGCTCACCATGGTCAACCACCACTTGCGTTACAGTGCATTACTCCACAGCGATGCTTGCGTTCCTGGGCCCCTTTTTTTTTTCTTTAGCACAATAACAAACAGCAGGACGAGGTGCAGAGAAACCTGATCAGGACTCCACCCTCCAAATGATACACTGCCAGCCACTACTACAACAACACACTGTGTGTTTGTCGCTGGATCTGTCACGTGATCTGCCCGTCAGACAGGCTGCAGCTGCATTTGGTGAGGGAAGTGTTTTTGTTTACTTCAACCAGGCTGGAGATGAAGAAGCCAGACACTTGAGTCGGTCACGTGACCTCCGTGTTTCTCTCGCACAGTGATCAAAGTCTATGGTCTGTGGCAGAGCTAGAGTAATCACTGATGATTGTGTGGCTGGATTCAGATGCTTGTGTTATGTCGTTCTTCTAACTGTTTACCTTGTGCCTATTGAATAAATACACATTAAAACATCAATGGGGCTGTGAACCATCAAGCAACACACACACACACACACACACACAAAACGATGAGTCCGAGAGTGCAGGAAAATGTGATGACCCAGTAAAACACTCCAGACTTTGGTGAGAGGGATCCTTAATGGTAGGGTTGCTCATTTTGCTGGGAGAGAGAGGGATGAGGGTAAGGCCGCGTGTGATTTTGGTGTGCGTTTGTGTGTGTGTGTGTGTGTGTGTGTGTGTGTGTGTGTGTGTGTGTGTGTGTGTGTGTGTGTGCCTGGAGAAGGGGGGAGAGCTGCTTTAGCCTGACTGGAGCCACTATGGAGGAACTGAAGTAGAGTAATGAAGGGGTAGTGGTTTGTCGCTAAGCGCACATACGTGCAGACTCTTCCAGTGGAGACGTAAGGTGGGAAGACGGGTGTCTAATTAGGATAAGTGTATTCTTTTGTCCCCGCAGTGGCTCTTGGGTAATTGCTTGGGTCATTTCCTCAGGCTCACAGTGAAGATTACTGATACAGGGGTGGAATTTAGCAAAACTAAGCTACTGGCATACAGGACTAGTGAAATTATGAAACTACTAGTCCTCCTTCATATTTACTGGTCAAGAACACTATATCTTCTTTGCGTATTGGATTTGTCAGGTCACCAGGAGGATGACTTGCTAGCTATTTCACTCGCCCTACAGGTTTTTCACTCGCCACGAGCCAGCGGACTAGTGTTAATTTCCACCCCTGCTGATAGCTGTGGACTTAACTGTAGCTCTTGCAAAACTACATCATCCATAGTCCTTTCATCCTCTACACCCCTTATAGGGCAGTGGTGGCTCAGTGGTTAAGGCTCTAGCTTACTGATCTGAAGGTCAGGGGTTCAAGCCCCAGTACCACCACAGTGCCACTGGTGGGCCCTTGAGCAAGGCCCTTAACTCTAATTTGCTCAGTTGTATAAAAATGATAAATGTAATTCGCTTTGGATAAGGGTGTCTGCCAAATGCCGTAACTGTAAATGTCCTCCAGTAGATTGTCTGGCTTGTCATATGATGTTGTCATGGTTCCTCAAGCAGGCCATATTCTTTATGTTGCATTTTAACCTGGTTACTGTCACGCACAAGTGGACTGGGTGGTTTTGTTTTTGTGTTGCGCTCTCTCTCTCTCTCTCTCTCTCTCTCTCTCTTTTAAAGCTTTGAGATTGAATACCTTTTATGTACACACACAGTTAGACAGAAAATAGCTCGGTAATCAGAGAGCATCCATTGTTCATGGTTATTTGGCTGTTAACGTTTTATTTTTTTTTTCTGGTTACAGATTGCACACATTGTGTGATGTAGTGTACAGCTCTGGTCTAAATTTATCCGTACACATAATCAGAGTCATTAATGTTCCTGGTGCACTCCCAAGCTCTTTCCAAAGTCTGCCACGACTTCCTGCTGTTGTCCTTAAGTACCTTGAGCGACATTTTGACAGAGAAATGAGGATCATTTAGCTAATATTAAACACTAATGTACTTGTGCTAAAATACATGACACTGCATGACAGAGAAGTATATACAGAGGTTTACAAAGCATGGATTGCAAAATGATGTTATTTTTCTAATAAACATGGACGCCTCCATGCTCAGCTTTTGTTAGCAACAAGATAGCCAACTAACTATAATGAATGGTGTATATTTCCCTCCTCAACCCAGAGAATGATCTCTAAACAAACTCTTTTTCATCCAAGCGACAAACGTACAATAACAACAACACAATAACCAGAAACACAGCTAGACTAATTCACACAGACAAACATTAGAAAGATTTTGTTTTATTTACTGCAGTTGGTAGAATGTAATCTGTTCCTAAGCAACAATTGCCAAATGGTACTTTTTCCTTGGACATAGTCCAAGTGTGATTTACCAAGTGAATATGCCTGTATTTTTTCCCCCCTATTTTCTAATTTAGTTGTAGTTTCAGTTCCCACCCATCAGGTATTGCCTTCCCTATCATACAACCACCACCAGCCAGGGAGGGGCGTAAACATGCACGTGCCCCCTACATGACACTCGGTCACCTGCCTCTTTACAAACTGCTGTGCATGCGTTTTTGTTGGTGGTCTAACATCCAGATTGATAGTCGCGTACCCTGTTGATGCTCCTCTCGGGAGCACTCGCAGTTTGTCATGCTCACTTGAAGTAAGCAGCATCATCACTGTCAGACTTTGAATGTGTTTTAGTTTATTTATCCTGTTTCCTCTCACCCTGTGTATACCATGCACCTTTGACATATCATGTACCCTTCTGTATACGTCTCTAAATGTGTGAATATATGTATAAGTCTGTACATGTGTAAATATGCGGATAGATGCATGTGTTTGCATATACAGGATATTCATTCATTCATTCATTTTCTGAACCGCTTATTCCTAAATAGGGTCGCGGGGAGGCTGGCGCCCATCTCAGCCGACTCTGGGCGAGGGCGGGGTACACCCTGGACAGCTCGCCAGG
>JBCNYH010000007.1:7443533-7456202 GCA_039654325.1 Tandanus tandanus
CTCACACCTAGGGGTGATTTGGAACAGCCAATTAGCCTACTGTGCATGTTTTTGGACTGTGGGAGGAAACCGGAGTAAACCCACGCATGCACAGGGAGAACATGCAAACTCCACACAGAAACGCCCGAGCTGGGAATCGAACCCAGGACCGTCTTGCTGTGAGGCGGACGTGCTAACCACTACCGCACTAGCCACCCTACAGGAGATTTACTTTTATATGAAGAGGCCATCCCAAGATCATTCGTCTTGCTATGCATTAATAGCTGGAGGCTTTTCAAACATACAGATTCCATTGATAAAGCGATTCAATTCATGTTGCAAAGTTGGTTTTAATGTATGAGCAGAAATTGTGGATTCCAAATGACTGAAATTTTTCATCAAAAACTCACTGATTAGATCATCCTTTAAATCTCTCACCCTGTGCCATTACATGTGTCAATACCTAATCCATTAAAGTCCCAAGTCAGCCCTTCCTCTGGATGGGAAGCTCATTTGGGTTCAGCAAGAATGATTGGAATTCTGGCTCTCCAGCAAATCTCCAGATTCAGTCATCTATTTTGGCGAAGGCTCTTTCACAGCTGCCACTACGTAGCAGCGTACAGAGCTTGGGTGATATCTGATGACAGCATTGTTTCATTTTCTTGGAAAAGCAAATCCAGCACTTTTAAATTGAGAAGTTTCTTGTTCATCCAAGTTTTTACTGTATAAAATATGAAGGTGAGAAGGAACAAATTTATGAATAAAAATGGTACAAAAATAGTTTGATCATCAGAAGTACAATTCGAAATAGAAAGGTTTTGTTTTATTTGCTGCAGTGGGCAAGTTCTAATCTATTCTTGAGGGGCAATTATCATAGGTATAAATTGATAGAATTTACAGGCATTTTCTTTGGGGCTTTGTTTAAGTCAGCTTGTCCCTAAAGCAGATAATGGCATGCAGGTATACATAGTTGAAGGAGAATTGTTAACACAATGCTGGCAGTGTGTGTGCTTTGTGCAGACTCTCAGTGGGCCTTTCAGAGACAAGCATAAATGCAGCATTATTACACTGCAGTGGAAACATTAATGCAGCCTGTAAATTAGATACTTATAACGCACCATAGTGAAAGGTAATTGTAGAACATAATGGGGTAATAGCTGTTTCCTTCACACTGGGCCAAATGACCGAGTACAGCTACCTCTGCTGTTAACCGGTACATGCCTGAGCTATTGTTGGTCATGTGACCAAAACCAAAGTGAAGCAGATACTTTTGTAGTGTATTTATTTAAAAAGAAATACATTTACAGCATTTGGCAGACACCCTTATGCTGAGTGACATTTATCATTTTTATACAGCTGAGCAATTCCGAGTTAAGGGCCTTGCTCAAGGGCCTAACAGTGGCACCTTGTTGGTACTGGGGCATGAATCCATGATCACTGGATCACTAATCCTTAACCACTGAGCCACCACTGCCAATAGATATAACATACCAGAGGAGAACTATAAATTAATGGGAATAGGGATTTTATTTAAAATTCTCTTCACTCAGATGGAGCTGTGATTGGCTCCAACCTCACCCCTGACCCTGATTGATAAGTGGTATAGATCATAGATGGATGGATGAATGAATGAATAGAGGGATGGATGGATAGTTGGTTGGTTGTTTGGATGGATTGAGGAATGGATGGTTGGATGAGCGGTTGAAGGGATGGTTGGTTGGATGGATTGATGGATGGATGGATAAATGGAGGGATGGATGGTTGGATGGATGGAGGGATGGATGATTGGATGAGTGGTTGGAGGGATGGTTGGATGATTAATGGATGGATGGATGGATAGAGGGATGGATGGTTGGATGGATGGATGGTTGGATGGATCGAGGGATGGATGGTTGGATGAGTGATGGATGGATGGATGGTTGGATGGATCAAGGGATGGATGGTTGGATGAGTGGTTGAAGGGATGGTTGTTTGGATGGATTGATGGATGGGTGGATGATGAATGGAGGGATGGATGGTTGGATGAGTGGTTGAAGGGACGGTTGGTTGGATGGATGGATGGTTGGATGGATTGATGGAGGGATGGATGGATGGATGGATAGTTGGATGGATGGATAGACGGATGGATGGTTGGATGGATGGAGGGATGGATGGTTGGATGTGTGGTTGGAGGGATGGATGGTTGGATGGATTGACGGATGAATGGATGGATGGATGGAGAGATGGATGTTTGGATGGATGGTTGGATGGATTGACGGATGAATGGATGGATGGATGGAGAGATGGATGGTTGGATGGATGGTTGGATGGATTGATGGATGGATGGTTGGATGGATGGAGTGATGGATGGATGATTAATTTCTGCAGATAAACATGATATTTCTTCTGAGTCAGTAATGTTTATCTTTTCCCATTAGAACGATTGTATCCCCAGCTGATGTTCTCTATGCATACGGTTCCCCTGTATAAGGTGGTCTACTTCAGGTGTTCAAGCTTTTTGTACCTCATAAATTAGTAAATGCTACTATTGGGTGTCATTTAGAGGGTTTTTTTTGTGTGTAATAACTTCAACCCTTGCTTTTCTATGTAGCACTTTTAACTATTACAAAAAAAAACCTCCAGTTGATTTGTTCAATTGCAGAAGTCATAAAAGCAAGCAAAAGGAGCTGTGAATTTTCTAGAATGTTTGTGGTTGTTACTTTGTATGTTCTGTGGTTGTGATCACTGCTGAACACAGTTCCCATAGTCACTCTTCAAACCCAACACATACACAATTGTTTGCTCGTTTGTCTAATTATCTTCTTTGCGTAATCAGCTTAATGAATGTGCAGTATGTTCTGCACAGCTTCTCTGGGTTTGCCGGGATCTGTCTGCACTGTTGTTTTTCAGTAGCATTCCTCGCGCAATTTGTGGAAGACAAGAGACAAAGAGCAGCCTGTTAGGAGACCACTGTGTCTGCACAGTATGGGCACTCATGTGTTAAGAGGGCCTGTGAGAATGACTGAGGCAGTTACACATGCATACAGACTCAAATGTATTGTGCGTGTGGTATAGGGCGTGTGCATGCACGTTCATCCATACACGTGTGTCCGAGCGGAGGAGAAAGTCGGCTCGGCTGATATCGCGTCTAAACACGGGCCATTATCCTCTCAGACACAGCCGCACTGGACCCTTATCTCCACACCTGAGTGACTAGGGCGATGACAGCTCCAGCAGCTGACAGCACGACTCGGCCACATCGCATCAGATAAGCGCTATAGACGATCCCGAGGCAGCCAGGAGAGAAAGGTAAAAGTTGAGCTGGAAACTAAATGCCCCTTGGAAGCACAATGCTATCTGCATCCCTGCTGTGGACACTGAGCCTGGGGCCTCTGTGTTTCTCTCCGGCTTTATCTGTAACCCATCATGCATCAGGGCACTTAGCTGTCACTGGCCCCCACTTAAGTAGCACCATATTATGTTACAGCAACATGCCAGTCAGGTGGCCTCTCTTATTTTACTGCGAGGCATGTGTGTTTCCCCTCTAGAGTTTTTTCTTTCTTTCTTTTTTTCTTTCTTTTCACATGTTTATTTAATTATGCATTTGTAGACAAATGAGCATTACTGCCATATTAGGATGGAAGAATAATGCCAGTAGACGAGGGCAGATTAAGTGAACATTGTTTGAGGAAAAAGGAAAATATGTAGTTGACTTCAGGCTCTGTTTGTGTAGGAAAACTACTGAGTGCAAGAGAAAAGCCTGTGTGTGTGCATGTGTGTGAGTATGTGTGTGTGCGTGTATGTGTATGTGTATGTGTAGTGGCTGACTGAAGCATTTCCTTGCACTGTTGGCACTGATTTCTGCAGTCTGACATTCTTACGGCACACAAAGCGCCAGGTGCTTTTACACACACACACACACACACACACACACACACACACACACACACACACATACACACACACACACACACACACACACACACACACTTGTCATACTATCTTTGTCCAGCCCTTCCACTGTCCATATACCTAAACCTAACCTTAACCTTTACCTTAGTAACCAAAATGGAACCATTCACTTCGGAATTCTCGGCAGAAATAATTCCTCGGGTAGTGGTGGTACCATGTTGGAGCAGGCACTTCTTTGATATCTGGGGCAGGGGCATTCGGGACTCCTCGGCTATTTCCAGCGTTTATCACAGAGGGTTTTCCAGAAGCCACCATATTTCTTCTTGGGATCACTGTTGTTTATAAATTAATAAATGAATTTAGTATTAAGTATTAGCTGATTGCTTTTTCATCTTGAAATGTTTTCTATAATGCCAAACGTTTACATTTAGGAGTGTGTTATTAGTGATGCAATACTTACTGGTTTGATTGGATACAAAAACCAGTTTACCCTGCCACAATTTTCTGAAAACTCAGAATACTCTTCTACCAAAATGGCAGAAAAATAGCCGAGGGAGTCCAGAATGGGAGCTTTTATGGCGGTTTTAGTTGTATGGCGGTGGCATAGTGGTTAGCATGTTCACCGCACAGCAAAAAGGTCATGGGTTCGAAGTCTATGCTCAGTGAGGGTGTTTCTGTGAGGAGTTTGCATGTTCTTCCCATGCTTGTGTAGGTTTCCTACGAGTCAAAAGACATTAGGCTAATAGGCTTTTCAATATTGTCCCTAGAGTTGTGACTGTAAATGGTTGGCCCTATGATGGACTGACAAGCTGCTCATGGTGTACCCTTCTTCGCCCAGAGTCAGCTGAGATAGTCTCCAGCGTCCCCTGACCCTAATTGGAGTAAGCAGTTCAGATAGTTTACACTGCGCTGAAAGATAAACACTACACAATAACAAGCAGTGCTTCAAGTCAGCTTGATGATGTTGTTTTCATGATTTATTGTTAACCCAACCATTTATAGGCACGTCATGGCACTTTTTTCAGAAGTATGATGGAAAATACAATACAGGAACTTGACACCATGGTGTGATAAATGTACAATGTTAGACAAATACAAAGACAAATAAAACAGCATAACACAATACAATGAGTACTAGCTATCCAGGACAGCAGGAGTCAGCAGATTACATGAGTAGTAAAAGCAGCGTTGCAAAAATGCACATGCAAAAAGTAGTGCTTGTGCAAAATGATCAGACTGTAAACTATCTCTGTGAGTTGTTAAGTGTGGGAGGCTTAAGTCAGGTGCTGGTTTCTGTGTGGGAAAATGGTTTCCATCATATGTGTTTACTCCTTATTTAAATCAGTTAAACCACAAGACCAGCGGATATGTCGCCTGCCATTAGTCTCCTGTGGTCTGAGTTTGCCAAATTCCCCTTTGTTTGAAGCGCAATTAAACAGTTGCTTATCTACATATAACATAGACAGTATCTAAAAACTCTGCTGTGTGTGTGTGTGTGTGTGTGTGTGGGTGTGTGTGTGTGTGTGTGTGTGTGTGTGTGAAATCTAAACAGTAAGTGTATATACGATTACAGCGCATAGAGAGAATGCATTGTGTGCTTCCTGCTGTATATCAGCCTTCACAACAATAACTCCTCCCTCCTTTCTTTATATTTGTTAATCAGTTCCTATTAACAATCTTGCTTTTCGAGTAAACAGGTTTAAAGTGTTTTCAAAGAGAAAAAAATAATGTATGAAGCTTCTTCACATTCAAACTTAACAGGCCGGGACACTTTGTTTTTAAAATAAAAACTTTAATTAGGTTTTAAGATCAAAAAGCATCCTTTGTAAAAATAAATAAATAAATAAATAAAAAGTAAAGATGTAATTATATTATTGGCAGTCAGGTGGGAAAAAACATGATGTGTACATAGACACAATAAACCTGTATTGAATGTTGGAACTACAAGTAAACTTCATGACAACTCACGATGTCACCAAAGTAGATTACATAAGTGGTAGCCTAGCAATACTTAGCAATATGTTCATTTTGTGTTAAATCATCAGGATTTCAAAAAAACTTTCCAACACCTAGTCTCGGATTTTTCTCAAAAAATAAAAAATAAATCACATATAGTAAGAACAACATACAGACAGGCCATTATTTTCAGGGTGAGATGAAGTATTATATTTACATTTACATTCACAGCATTTAACAGAAGCCCTTATCCAGAGTGACTTAAAGAAGTGCTTTAAATTCACTATCAGTGAATACATTCTGATACCGGTTCACTAAGACACAGACTAAGTATACCATCAGACAAGACTTTTTGTTTTTGTTTTTTTTCTGTTGTCATTTGAAGACACCCAGTGACTCAGCTGTCCAGACATCTAGAGGAATTTCATTCCACCACCTCAGTGTCTTTTCCTTGATAGAAAGAGGGACCAGTCTAGCAGTGCTGGTGGATCGGAGAGGATGCAGTGCAGTGTGGGGTGTGATAAGTGCTCTGAGGTAGGAGGGTACAGGTCCATTTTTAGCTTTGTAGGCTAGTATTAGTGTTTTGAATCTAATGCGAGCAGCTACAGGAAGCCAGTGGAGTGAGCATAACAGTGGATTGTTGTGGGAGAACTTGTACTGAGCTTTAGCTTCCTAAAGTATAGGTCTTTTAATTTTGAACCCTTTTTGATGCCCATAATATATAGGTAAACAAGGTTCAGAGGAGCCACTGTTGACTTTTACTTATTAACAGGTTGATCTAGTTTCTAATTGTATAGAAATTTGTTTTCCAACCTTTATTGCACCATGAAGCTCAACAAAATCTTACTTTTTACACATTTATCAAATTATGATAATGTATATGTTGCACAGACATAAGTTTTTCAAAATTCAAAAAGCTGTCAAATCCTCAATAATTGTCCAATCCTGCTGAAATTTTCAGGTTAAGCTTTGCTCATGATGCAGATTCAAATATATTTTCTGAGGAAAATCTGAGACATGGTGGTGAATGCCGTCTGATGATTTGCCATGGAATGACCCAATAGCAGTTATGTAAAACATTTTCAATACAATATTTTTATTCTATTGTTGTCCATAGTTATTAGACAATTGAGAGGGCTAACAATATTCTGATTTTAACCCATGGGTATTTTCCTCTGTCCTGAACCAACCTGAAATGCTTTTCCTCGCATGGATGCTGCAGTAATAAATTTTTCACATTCTATGCAGTGTCTCATATTCATTTTACACAATTTACCAATCTTTTGGTAATAATGAGAGCATGAGATATTTTGTTCTGATGTTAAATGGAAGGTCTGCCAAGAGACTGCAGAAGTAAATTAGCTTTAAGCTAACTCCTAAACAATACAAATGGCAACAATTACGTTTAAAAGTTAGGTAGTATACCTATTTTCAGATATTTATTTTATAATTTCAGACACCAATGGAGCATCAAACTACAATTTTTCATCCAAAAACTTCACAGTTCTTCCCACTGATTTTGAGTGTGCGTGCTATAACCTATTTGGCTTCCTCCTCCCATTTATGGTCTTTCCGCTCTCTGTGCCTACTCTCCAC
This sequence comes from Tandanus tandanus, assembly GCA_039654325.1. NCBI lineage: Eukaryota > Metazoa > Chordata > Actinopteri > Siluriformes > Plotosidae > Tandanus > Tandanus tandanus. The sequence continues at coordinate 7,450,956 of JBCNYH010000007.1, forward strand.
TCAAAGCTCCACGCTCGGTGCACTGGGAGGCAGACAGGGATGGAGGAGATTCTGCTGTGCAGGGGGGGTACAGTGGGGGAAGGCCAGCTAATTAAAAGGCCCATAATGTCATCACACGCTGGCCTGAAAAACACCCCCCCCCCCCCCCCCCCAAAAAAAAACCCCTCAAATATGAGCTTCCCTTGCTATTTGACACTCTACTGTTGTCTAATTTGCATTAAACATAGTAATTTTTGGTTAAAAAAAAAAGCATCCCCTTTTTAAAAATGCACAGTTCATTTACAAATGAAATAAAAGACAGCAGGTTATGTTCATGTGTTTATTATATTTATTTGGTATTACATTTATTAGGGGAAGCGATGGATCACTGATTAAGGCTCCAGGTTACTCTACAGTGATGTCTCTTCGCTCTGAGAAGGGGGTTATGTGTGGATTTTGCATGTTCTCCCTGTGCTTGTGTGGGTTTCCTCTGGGTACCCTGGTTTCTTCCCACGGTTTCTTCGTTCAAAGACATGCAGATTAGGCTAATTGTCTGCTCCAAATTTCCCCCTCGGTGTGAGTCTGAATGGTTGTGTGTGTATGTCTTGGCTATGTGATGGAGTACTCCGAGGAAACCCACACAAGCACAGGAAAAACATGTAAAGTCCACATAGAAACGCCCTCACCGAGCCCAGGACCTGAACCCAGGTCCCTTTTGCTGTAGGTCTTGCACTACACCATAGTGCCGTACAGTGTTAATTCAGTATTTTCCGCTCTGTCAAAATGTTTCTTGAGGGATCAACAAAAGTAATGATTTATATATTTGTTATATCTCTGGGCGGCATGGTGACGTAGTGGTTAGCACATCCACCTCACAGCAAGAAGGTCCTAGGTTCGAGTCCCGGGCTCAGATTTTTCTGTGTGGAGTTTGCATGTGCTCCCTATGCCTATGTGGGTTTCCTCCGGGTGCTCTGATTTCCACCTAGTTCAAAGACATGCACGTTAGGTTAATTGGCTGTTCCAAATTGCCCCCAGGAGTGGATGCGAGTGTGTATGGTTGTGTGTGGTTTGCCCTGCAATGGTCTGGCGAGCTGTTCATGGTGTACCCTGCCTTCACTCAGTGTCGGCCGAGATAGGCTTCAGCTTCACCAAGACACTAATAGCATGATTAAGTGATTTGGCAAATGAGTGAATAAGAGTGTTCTATCTCTTCAAACAAGGAGTCTTATTCTCCAAGGCCTACTCCCCCATCTTTTTCTTGCTGCTTGGCTCCAGTCTTCCCTGTTCCCTACTGAACATTTGACCTCAGGCTACTGTCCCTGCTGCTAGAGTGCATTAGAGTGATGAAAACAGCTCACTCCTGTCCCTCCCCATTAGTCTGAGTAAAACAATACTGATTAAAAAAAATTAATTCCTGCCCCGCTCCCTGTCTCCACACATCCACCAGGGACAGAGTGCTCGTCATGCATCCAACACCCGAACCAACACGCCAGGGGACCAGCAGAGGCACGTGCCCCTGGAGTCCTAAGATGCGACAAGTAGCAACAGCTGTTGGTTTTGGAAGAGTCAGCTTATTGGAGCCTAGCTAGGGCTGTAGTGACCTCGGGCTGGGGGGTTGGGAGGAATCAAGCTACCCTTCTCCTGATGAAGGTTTGCACAGCTGTGGGGAAGAAATCCATCCCCTGTGTGCTTGGCGGCCCTCTGAAGCCAATCCCAAGCCTCATAGCTGAATAAAAAGACTCTGCCATCGTGCAGCCTTGAGAAAATAAAAGTTTAAGGTCTGCACTTCTCTTTGCTGTATTCGTGTCATTTTCTTCAAGGAGAGATTAAAACGAGGAGGAGGAGGGAGGAGGAGGGCCATGGTGCCAGGTCTTAAGTTTCTGTTTTGTTTTGTTCCCCTAGTCATCAGTGAAGGAGGTTTTACTTTACATTTATTCAGTCATGTTTGCCAAAAAAAGTTGCTGCTTAAAAATATCCACAATGGTTTTGTTCTTGACCTCCTCCATGGAGTTATATTTCCAGATAAATACAAATCAAATACAGCGCCAATCAAATCGCCTGCATGCCATGTGTTTTTCCAGTAAAACGAGCAGCACCTGGTTAATGGATTGTTCAAGATTGAAATGCATTGGACATTTTCTCTATCTTGCCCCACACTTGTTTATGAGTCATGCAAGCTGGGAGTGAATGGTGAATAAGGAGAAGGCTGCCAACGCAGGCCCCATTATCTTGTAAGTCTCCCAGGTGTATGCGGCTGATAGTGATGGAATATTTCTGATGGGACTTTATAGTTTTCTGTCTGTTATTTGGTGATTCAACTGGAGTCACTCTGATCTCATTAAGCCCTAAAAAATGCACCTTGATTGTACAGCATATACTGTCTGGGATGAAGAAGGTCTTGGTGGCTAGGATAGAGAACATAATATTATCTGCCGAGTATCTTAACCAGGGTTGCAGTTTGATGAGACGTCACTATTTTTTACCCAAAGTGTGATCTTATGACATATTATTAAAGGTTCCACTGAAACCCCACACCAAATAGTCCTAAACTCCAGCTCTTTGGTTATCTGCCTGTCAGAATTATACAGAGTGTGTGTTAGAGGGATACACTGAATCTAAATTTATGAATGGTGCTTTTTTTTATAGACAGAGAAACGAAATAGCCAGATTGAGGCCAGGAAAGGAGTGGAATTGAGGCATACTTTTAATGCCTCAGGTTTTATTTGCAAAATTCACCGTGAGGTTTATGACATACTCCCAGACAGAATTGAATGACGGCCCTAAGACCACAGAAGCAGAGCAATATATTTTCCACCCCAAGGCTGTACATGTGTGACAGAGATTCATGTTGCAAGCCACTGGTATTTGGCTTTTGATTATGATCCTTCCCATTTCATGTGCTGGCATGCCTGGTCATGATTTTGACTGGTAGATATACATCATCACCTCCACTTTAATTTCTGCTCGGTGTCCTTAAAATTTAAAAAGCAGTAACCCTTCCCTTCTTTTACTGGTGAATATCTTGTGGGCATTTATCAAAGGATAGTTATCCTTAGTGATGATTGCACTGTATTACATGTAAATGCACTATCATGAGAAAACAAGTGAAACTTTCTTTTATTTATTTGGCAAGCTTATTTCAGCCAACTCTCGGCGACTATTTACATTCACACCTAGAGGCAATTTGGAACAGCCAATTAGCCTAAGGCCCCGATGTCATTTGGGCAATAATGCCCAATAATGCCCATGATTCGATCAATTTTTAGGTAATTTGCGAGCATGAGGGGTCTATGACCAATATCGTCGACCATATTGCTGACTATGTAAGGAATCCCCTCGTTGTGGACAATTACACATGATAATCTACTAATCGGTGACTGTCGCCAACTATCCGCGATTATATTGCTGACAGTCTGAGACGATTGTGGTCGATCACAGATCGTTGCAGATGGGGACTTAGTTGCAGACAGTCTCAGACCTAGTTGCTGACCATCAGAGATTTTCATATGAGCATTATTTTATTTGAGTCATTTAGGACATCACATGTACAGTTGTGGTTGGTCTGAGACAGTCACCAACTCAAAAAATCACGGGCAGTCTCCAAAGAATCGCCCAAATAAGATCAAGCCTTAATGCACGTCTTTGGACTGTGGGAGGAACCAGAGTACCCAGAGGAAACCCACGCAAGCATGTGGAGAACAGGCAAACTCCACACAGAAACACCCTCGCGGAGCCCAGGACTCGAGCCCAGGACCTTCTTGTAGTGAGGCAGGCGTCCTAACCAGTAAACACTATATGGTGGTACAGTGGTTAGCACATGCACCTCACAGCAAGATGGACCTGGGTTTGAGTCCCTGGCTTAGGTGGGGACCAAAGACATGCACATTAGGCTAACTGGTTGTTCAAAATTGCCCCTAGGTGTGAGTGTGAATGGTCGTGTGTTGGCACTGTGATGGTCTGCCAAGCTGTTCAGGGTGCACCGTGCCTTCGCCCAGGATCAGCTGAGATAGGCACAGCCTTCCCCACGACCCTAGCAGGATTGGCAAAGAGTAAATGAGAGTGAGAATATATTTGCAGTACTTACAGTATAACACCATAATGGATTTGAAAAGAAGCAATCATGGTGTGATTGAAGTGTAAACATTCAGTATTATTTCAAGTCTTTTAACAAAAATAGTGCATTAAATGTTTTGGAATTACTGCCATTTTTACCCAGCCCCTTCATGTTCATGGGCTCAACAGAAATATACAAATATAATTATAAATATCAGCATAATTTTGATTCGTGGATGCAAATATTTTGTGGTCAATAACCACCAAAGCCTGAAATGCAGATGCAGACTCCCTTGAGATTCTTTGCCAGGCCTTCAATTGCCGGTTGTTTATGGGTCTTTCTGCCTTCATTTTTTTCTTTGTAAAGTGAAAAGCATGCTCAGTTAAGTTGACTTACTCTGTCATTTAAGAACCTTCCATTTCTTTGCTTTAGGAAACTCTTAGGCTCATGCTATTTTATAAGTTATTATCCATCTGTATTGTAAAACAACATCGTATGGGTTTTACAGCATTCGAGTGAATCTGAGTTCATCATGCATCTTCTATTAGCAGTCACATCATCAATAAACACTAGTGACCCAGTTCCACTGGCACTCATACATGTTCATGTCCACCATGTTTGACAGATGATGTGGTATGCTTTGGATCACAAACCCGTCCTTTTCTTCTCCATACATTTCTCTAACCATTATTCTGGTACAAGTTAGTCTTGGTTTCATCTATGCAAAGAATCTTGTTCCAGAAATGGACAGTCTGTTTAGCAAAATCAAAGCAGGGCGTTCTGCTCATGAATGTTACTAATGGTTTATATCTTAAGGTAAATCTTCTGTATTTATAATCCTGAAGGCAACTCTTGACCTCTAGCCCTACTTCCTTAAGACTGTTCTTGATGTGATTAGATGTTGTGAAGGAATTTTCCTTTATGAAGTAAACAATTTTACAATCATCCGCTTTTGTTCTTTTCTGTGGTCTTCCTGGTCTTTCAGGAACACCCCACATGACCTGTTGTTTTAAAGATGAATAGACCCAGTCGTTTATTCATCACAATGCAGCCTGTGTCAAAGTCACTCGGATCCTTACACTTGCTCATTTTTCCTGCTTTCAGGATATCAACTTCAAGAACTGACTGTTCACTTTCTGCATCCCACTACTTGACAGGTGCCACGTCTTAGTGCTCAGAATGTTTATTTGGTTGTTGTGGCTTTTATATATATA
>JBCNYH010000007.1:7499686-7509981 GCA_039654325.1 Tandanus tandanus
CCTCTCCCCCCCCCCCCCCCCCCCCCCCCCCCCCCCCCCCCCCCCCCCCCCCCCCCCCCCCCCCCCCCCCCGCCCCTTTCCAAGTGCCCAATGTAGTAGTGATGTCCCAGTTTGCTTTGCTCAGGACCTTCCAGGACTCTACAGTGATGTTTGTGTAGCTGGTCCCTGACCAACACTTTCACCACATTTACAATCCAGGTGCATGTTTCAGGTGCCGCCAAGAGATACAAACTGTCGTTAAATGATGTTAACAGACGTCTGATACCACAGTGTAGAGTGTGTGTGTGTCGTTTACCTCCGCCGTGTGTTGTTTACGTGTGTCTCGGAGGACTGCACTTCTTCGGTGTGTGAGGACTTTCCTCTAAACAGGTGCGCGAGCGTTTCGGACACGACGAGTCTAATAAAATCAACACCAACAAAAACAAAGAAATACATCAACAAAAACACTTTACATCCAGCTCACACAAACACACACACGGGTTAGTTTATTAACTACATTATAAAGCGTCCAGGCTGTGATTGTTCAGGTTACCAGGCTCTGAAGCAGTAAAACACACAAACATGCTAATCGGCTAAGTCGAGTGTAGCATTTTCGGTGTAAACAAACCCAAACATACCGCCACACGCAGGTCTTTTCCTCTTCTCCGTCCTGTCCGGCTGCTTTTCGGGTCTCTCCTCGGTTTCTGTGGTGAGTCCACAGTTCCCGTTTACATCCACCCCGTTATTCCCAGAAGCACAGACACTTTTCGTCGGCGGTTCAGACGCGCTGTAAAAACTCGGTAAGTCCTGACTGTCCACGACTTTCCAGATGAACCTGGCGTTGGGCCGCGGTGTGTGTGTGGAGAAGTCGAAGCCCCAGGTCTCAGCCGCCGCCTCTTCCATCGCCTTCAGGTGGCCCGTTAACTCCCTCTTTAACTCCTCGTGATCCACCGGACCGAACAGCGTCCTGCACGCCGACGGCTTCGGCTGCTCCGACAACCGCGTCGCGTCCATCCTCTCCAGAGTCGGGCTGCCGTTCGACAGGCGCACGTTAGACATCGCGGGGGGGTTTTTCCTTACAGTTTGAGATTTTTGTCTTGTGGAAATCACTTCATGCGTACACACACACACACACACACACACCAACCAAAATATAACAGACAGTCCAGTGGGCTCCTGGTTTTAACGCGCACCAAAACAACAGGCATCAAAATCCGCAGTGACCGCGAGCGCGCGCATGCCACGCAGGAGACGTACACATACACTCTCACACTCACACACACACACACACACACTCACACACACTCTTTAAAGCCCCCGAGAAGCTCCGGAAACAAAAAAAAGAACCACCAGAAAGAGAGAGAGAGAGCGAGAGAGATTTCCTTCGACTGAAGCATCAAAACAAAACAACGCAGTCACGACGGCCACTCCTGTCAACTTGAGCGTCGTAGTAAAAGGAAGAGAGTAACAGGAGGCTTTTCGGTGCCCAATATGGCGATAGAGGGGAGGCGAAGCAACCCCAAGCAAGAAAAAAAAAACACACATGATTGACACAAAGAGCTCTTTAAACGCAGGCGGGATCTGATTGGTTGAAAGGAGTAACCCCGCCCCCCTATACGAGTCACTGCTTTTTGGAGAAACTGCACCTCCCCCACCCTGAAGAGCAGAAACACTTTTACACACACACACACACACACACACACACGACGGAAAGACTTCTTTAAAATACTTGTTTCTACAGTTCTCTCGCTTCTGCTCTTAGAAATAATAATAACAACAATAATATAAATAATAATAATATAAATAATAATAATAAAAATAACAATAATAATAATAATATTAGTAACAATAATAATATAAATAATAATAATAATAATAATAACAATAATAATAATAATATAAATAATAATAATACCAACAATAATAATATAAATAATAATAATAATAACAACAATAATAATAATATAAATAATAATAATGATTCTATTTCTCAGGATTTTCGTACACATTCACATTTTTATTATTTTTTTTTACCAAGCATTGAGTAATTTAGGGATATTCCCAGTATTTTAACACTTACACTTTCTGTGTTCAGAAGGTATAGCTACACAAGTGACCCCTATTCACTCTATCTCAGACACACACACACACACACACACACACAAAACTGCATTAACTAACCATTACCCTTCCCATGACCATCACCTTTACCCTTAACCCCTCTCTCTCTCTCCTGCTGATCTGGAGTAAGCGTGCGTGTGAGTTGATTAAGGTGATCCTGGAGCTGCACAGGTTCCAAGCGCACCCTCTCGGCTTCCTCTTTCTGATCCAACAGCATGGGGTTCCTGGGACAGTCTGGGAGGGTTCGGCTGCAGTCAGTGGCCTTACCTAGCTTCTGTGCCAGGGATGCCCTTAACACATTTCATAGTGATTGTTGAAGTGTTAATGACTGGCCAGACATCCAAAATGTACCTGTCAGGATATCGCCCTTGGTGTGTCATGCACCTTGCTACTGTGCCTTCTGAGCCACTGTTTCTCGCAAGAGATGTCATCTGCCTGGTCAGCCAGAGTAGTCTTCGTGCACTTTAGGGGTGACGTCCCCGAGCCACATGAGTAAACTGATGCCCCTCACTTAGTTTAGCACCACGGTCGAGTGGATTACCTGGGATATGGGCCTGGTGTGCACTACCAGGGATTGTGGACCCGTAAGTGAGAGTTCAGCAGTTGTTGTGGGCCAGTGGTCCTACCAATGCCCAACTTAGCTTGAGCAAGTGACCGGCAGGTTGTCAAAAGGACTACCACTAACTAACTGCCCCATATACCCCTTAACTTAATCCTAATTGAACCTAAACCCTAAAACCAAAGTCTAATGTCTACAGCCTTCAGCAGACACCCTTATCCAGAATGACTTACAATTACAAACTGAGCAAGTGAGGGTTAAGGGCCTCGCTCAAGGGCCCAAAAGTGGTAGCTTGGAGGTACCCCCCAATAGGGTTTATAGCGAAATGTTTAAAATCATAGCTTTAATTCTTTACCAAATTTGGTTTACTATGTATTTACAATATCAAAAATACTTCACAAATTACAACTGAACTGAACTGAAGCACTTTTCACAATTTTATATGATCGCTAAATAACACTCAATAACGTTTTCTTTCGAAAATAATGAATGATGTGAAGCCATATCCACTCACGCCAGGTATCTGAAGTAAATTTGCAGGAAATGTGTGAACAGTATGAAGATAAAATATTTTCCCCTCGTTCCAGGGTAACATTTATTTCATAAGTCCGAATGTCTATGACATCTTGCTTTATAACAATATTGTGTAACAATAACTTGCAATTCAATATCACTTAAAGGGAAAAAAAATAGTGATCAGTTCAATTTTACCATCACAACTCACACCGTTGTACCACACCTCATACACCGGATGTAGTACTTCCCAGTCCTGATCCTGGAATACCTGGAAATGTTGATGATGTTTTCCCATAGTCCAAGCTTATGTTATTAAAGTAATGAGCCTGAAACAGGTGATTTAGAGCAGGGCAAAAAAAACAAAATTTGCAAGAAGAATTTTTAAATGTACAGGCATGAAGAGAGCAAAAAAAGCTCTTGACTGCCATCATGTGGCAGAATGTAGAACTGCACTTTAAAACCATTAACCGAGTTCTGGTGCTGAATTTGTGTGGTAAAACATTTCTGAGACAAACTCTGCAGGGGAAAAAAAAAAAGGCATAGGTGCGTACACATAATGCAGCACTTAATAGGATCTTCGTCCTTCTACATTTCCGGTCTCTTCGTCCTTAGAAAATCCACTGATCAACAGCCCTGAGGTTCCAGAAACATCATTCTGTGTACGGCTTGTCCGAGGAGTAGCCAGTACTTCAGACTCCTAAGGTATCCATATTTATGATGTGACTCACATGCTCAGCCACTTGATGATGTAAGAATGCTTTTTACCAACTCGGATCAGACTGAGTCCGTTTGAGAGGATGTGCTGACCTGGGACCAGTACCTGTTGAGGGTTTGAAACCTTGTGGTGGTTAATCCAGACACCACCATCCAATATCATCTGATACCTGAAACACAGAGCAGGTCCATTAGGTACTTCAATTTGACTGTATTTACTGTATATTGAACCTTTTACAGTGGACACTGTCACAAAGCAGCTCTGTGGAAACACATTTTTATCTGAAGTCATCTCTTCATAAGACTTAATATCGGGCTGCATGGTGGTGTAGTGTAGTTACACGTCTGCCCCACAGGAAGAAGGTTCTGGGTTCGAGTCCCGGGCTCGGCAAGGGCGTTTCTGTGTGGAGTTTGCAGGTTCTCCCTGTGCTTGCGTGGGTTTCCTCCGGGTACTCTGGTTTCCTCCCAACAGTCCAAAAATATGCACATTAGGCTAATTGGCTGTTCCAAATTTCCCCAGGTGTGAATGTGGATGGTTGTGTATGTGTTGGCCCTGTGATGGTTTGGTGAGCTGTTCAGGGTGTACCCTGCCTTTGCCCTGTGTCAGCAGACATGGGCTCCAGCCTCCCCGCGACCTTAGTAGGAGTGAAGACTTAATATACAAGGTAAGCCCTCATAGACACACTGCTAACAGTGAGTGAGAAATAGCCCTGGTCGTCAATTTCTGAATCCGTTGCGACTTTCATCTGCAGCCAATCGTACCCTGTGCCATTTTTACCATGCGAGTGATCCCATCTTTTCATGTACGTGTGGTACTCTATCACTGTCTTGTGTACACAGAGGTAATCTTAACACGTTCATCAAGTGGGCTTAGCTCGCTTCGTTGCTTTTGAATCACGTGGATCATTTGGAGCGATAAATCTGTACACACATGCACAATTTTAGGCATATTCTCACCATATGAAGGCCGGCTGGAGCCTTGGCCATTCACAGGTAAGATCGTGCGAAAACAAAGCACTGGTGCAAGCGCTAAAAATGTGCATATAATATGTGTAAACAGGGAAGTATGCTTACAACAGGCGAAAAGAGTCTCCAAAGAAAAGTCAGATGTGTCAGAATAAATGCTGGAGATAAGTCTTTATGTCATTACGGACCAAATTTTAAAATAAAGTTTCACTTCATGGTAAAAGAAAGGAATGAAGATCGTGAGGGAAGAAAAAAGAAAGAAAGAGAGAAAGGAATGAAGGAAGTGAGGGAGGAAAGAAAGAAAAGAAAGAAAGGAATGAAGGAAAGAAAGAAAGAGAGAAAGGAATGAGTGAAGTGAGGGAGGAAAGAAAGAAAGGAATGATGGAAAGAAAGAGAGAAAGGAATGAAGGAAGTAAGGGAGTAAAGTTAGGCAGAAAGAAAGAAAGGAATGAAGGAATTGAGGAAGGAAAGAAAGAAATGAAGTAGGTAAGGGAGTAAAGTAAGGCAGAAAGAAAGAAAGCAATGAAGGAGTTGAGAGAGGAAAGAAAGAAAGGAACGAATGAAAGAAAGAAAGAGAGAAAGGAATAAAGGAAGTGAGGGAGGAAATAAAGAAAAAGAAATAATGGAATGAAGGAAGTGAGGGAGGAAAGAAAGAAAGGAATGAAGGAAGTGAGGGAGGAAAGAAAGAAAAAGAAAGAAAGGAATGAAGGAAGTGAGGGAGGAAAGAAAAAAATAAGGAAGAAAGAAAGAACGGAATGAAGGCAGTGAGAGAGGAAAGAAAGAAATACAAATTCCTACATGCCCCTTTAATACAATTTTTTTTTTAAATGAACAAAAAAGTTAAATGTAGAATAAAACTGAATAGAGCAAAATCCAAAGAGTGCAGTGAGCTGCAGTTTTGTAACAGGAATAACTTGTGAGTGGGCAGAAGAAACGATCCCGCTAGTCCCTCATGCTAGGTTTTGAAGCACATTTGACTCAGTGTTCTGTATTTTATATCTCCTAAAATACTGTTAACGTTCGCCACAGTGGCGTAGTGGTTAGCACGTCCACCTCACAGCAAGAAGGCACTCGGTTTGAGTTCCAGGCTCAAGGGCGTGTCTATGTTCTGCATGTTCTCCCTGTGCTTGCGTGGGTTTCCTTCGGGTAGTCCAGTTTCCTTCCAAAGACATAAACATTAAGCTAACTGGCTGCTCCAAATTGCCCCTAGGTGTGGGTCTAAATGGTTGTGTGTGTGTGTGTGTTGGCCCTGTGATGATCTGGTGAGCTGTTCAGGGTGTCCCCCTGCCTTCGCCCAGTGTCGGCTGAGATAGGCACCAGCCTCCTCATGACCCTAGTTGGAGTAAGCAGTTCGGCGAATGAGTGGGTGAGTGAGTGAGTCAGGACAGTTTTATGGTGGATTGTTAGCAATGGTTTTCTTCTTGAGTGTCATCCATCGACTTCATGTAAAGCTTGGTGCCAAAGGTTTTCGGAAACCTTAGAATAACCTGTTTATATCTACAGCGGGTCCCCTCTCATGGACACCACCATCTTGCACCGCCATGGTTCTACAGTAGCCAAGAACCATACGGCTTCAAAGGGGAGGGGTTGGGAATTCAATTTTAGTTGGCTGCACTCTGGAACCTGACCAATAGATGCCGCTAAATCTTATACAGTCTCACTCACTTGCCAAACCACTTAATCATATTAGGGTCGCGGGGAGCCAACACTGGGCTTAGGTGGGGTACACCCTAAACAGCTCGCCAGACAATCACAGGGCAAACACACACACACACACACTCACACTCACACCTAGGCTCAACTTGGTCTTTAGACTTTGGGAGGAAAACAGAGTACCCAGAGGAAACCCAGGCACCATGTTGAAATTTGAGGTTGCTAACTGTAGTTGTCATGCCAGATGTGGTGCTTGTATCACAAATGGAAAGGTTTTTTCACTTATCTGCTCAGCTACCTGGACTCATGGTGCATTGTACTGGTCATTAATTCCTGCATCATGTACATAGACATCACTCTAAAAAGTATAGTTTTTTAGAACAGCAAACATTAATACATACCCTCTGGGTCCTTCAGGAATGGATTGGCTCCGACGGCAGGCATCCAGTACTGTGGTACCTGGTTCCAGAAAGAACTCCTGAAATGGAGCTTCTCTGAACAACTCCTTCAGTTCAGTATCATCCATCTGCTGCAAAGCGTCAGTGCTGCTGTGGTACAGAGCGTTGGTGCATCTAGACACACACAGATACATGCAGATGGGTGATATAATACCTAGATTCTACACCGGTTTTAATCTGCACCATTATGCCGCCACAGTGTGTCTGGGTGGTACAAAAAGAGTCGTCACATGCACTGTAGGAAACAGCTGTAGAAACCCTGAAAGTGGCAAGGTACTTTTTTTGTTACTTTCTGATGTAGTTCTGAAAATTACAGGCTTTCCTGAACTGAAATATGTTTATTTGTAGCTGTGCATCACAGCCACAAGTGAAGTCAGAAGAGCTGGAACTTATATTAAAATCAGGCTTACGTTCTTTTTATTATAGAACGACTTTACACTCAGTAGCCGTTATCCCACCATCTTGCCTGGATGAGACAGGGCTATCTCAAGACTCCCCGAGGCCTGTAGCCTGGGGCTTTAATCCTTTACTCCTTACACTATTGCAATCAGTGACACAGAGCAGTTTAGAAAACTAAAAGATGTACCATCATTAACGTGAAATAATCATCACAGCAAACAAGCAAACAAGATTTACATAGAGAGCCCACATATAACACAGAAGCTAGTCAGTGTTAACCGCAGCATTATGAAGTGATAGTCTATAACTTGCATTTCACCTAAAATGGAGACAATAGGCTGTTTTTTGTAAATACGTTGTACAGACTTTTATTATCGAACACACTGTCTTTTCATTTCTTCCCTCATGTAAATGAGCTTTAACATTACAAGTAAAGCTAGGTCCGGCTATAACAGTCCAGGTTTTGAAGAGTTCAGCTGAATAGTTCTCTCTGTTTAGCTAGAACAATGCTATACATTAATAATAAAATGATATTTTTAAATATTTTTGACACTCCCTTAGCACCGGTTGGCCTGGCCTGTGGGTATTTGTCAGCCCAAATTCCCTGAGCTTCTAGACTCAAAGTATCCCTAGGGATGCGCAATAAAGAGTACCGTTATTGGTCATCCTTACAGCATGTAACAATTTGTGCGTAATGTAATACATTTAAGTGATACAGAGCATATTTTAACTTAAATGACCATAAAAAGCACAATTCTGGGTAACTGTATCCCATGGATTACTAGCAGGGGCTGAACCAATGCAGAAGGACCATTTTTTCCTGCAAGTGACGTGGACACGTTGGGTCGAGTTGTCCAGCGCAAGTAAACAAGCAGATCTGTTCAGCAAGTGATATTTTAGGTCAAAAAACCTCCCGCATACTAATGGTTGTAAATAATATCTGTATACTGATATGTCTGCATTACAATAGCATTAAAGTGTACCTGTGGTGAATTAGTGTTATTGGCTATTTAAAACAATCATGTACATATTCAGTTTGGCTCTCTGAGTGGCTGTTCCAGCCTGGTAGCATAGCACATTATCAACCAGTGCTGAGCTGCACAAACAACAAGCGCAGAAATCGTGGAAAACACTTATTTTTGTTCCTAAACCAACTGAAGTCAGGAAAGCCGAGTTGGCAAAACGTTAGCTGCATAAGCCATTTTGGATTTACCGTCACGCACATAGAGTCACTAGAATGCAAGTTTCACTGTCTCCACAAGAAACGTCAACCCCGCCCAAAGCAATGTCGTCACTTCCGGGAAAAAACTGCTAACCCCTGCAGTTCAGTCCCCGCTAGTAACTCACGGGATAAAATTACCAGTTTTGTGCTTTTTATGGTCATTTATGTTAAAATTACAAATTATACTGTAAGAATGACCAACACCTGTACACTTTAACAAGATTTTTAAAAAAGAAATAAAATAGTTTGATGTTGCTTTGGTAAAATATTGATGTCAAAGTACAATATATTTTATTGGTATAATACTTAATTTTACTTATACTAAACCTTGTCTTTTTGTTTTTTTCTGGATGTTTGCTAAAACTCAGAAACTCCCAAAGTGTTTTCAAAGAATATGTTTACTGTACATTCTTTGCATCGACCATTACCATGAAACCTAATTCATCATCCTTCCACTAGGTGGCGGCAAGCAAACAGCTAGCCATTCATGACTCAAGAAAGATTGCATGCTATCTTGTCACTGTTAAGCGTTGTCAGAAAATGCAAGTAAATAAAGGAAAAGAGGACAAATACCTAAACAAATCATTTTGCCATGCAGATTTCATGGTTGCTCTTTTAGAATAGATGTTTAGTGATTAATCGGCCCTCGGTCACCTTTAAATTTAGTGTCGTGGCCCTCAGTGAAAGTGAGTTTGACAGCCCTGGGCTATATAATGTACGCTTTTGCGCTTTAAGACTTGTGAGCTCATCATACAATACTATTTATTATATACCGCTATTGAGGAAGGTTCTCACCGTTTGGCAGTTTCCAGCCCCTCCTTTCCATGCACCAGTTTGGTAACCTCAGCAGCAAGCCGCTTGTGTGCCGTTCTCTTTCCAGGATCCTGCCTCTGCTGCTCCATCACCTTCTCCACCTCAGCCAATGGCAGGAAGGTGAACAGCTTCAGGTATCTGAGGTTTAAACACTGCACATTAGTGCTCTAATTTTACTCATACAAATTATTACAGCTTCCAAACTGGATATCTTTCTAACCTGAGGAGGTCTCTCAGACCTGTTCATGGATCCCTTAAAATTTCAGCACCGATCTCTTGCAAAAAAAAAAAACCCCGAAATCGGCTACAATATCTTTCTGAAAGCATTTGTTTTTTCCTGTATGTAAGTGTCGGTGACCCCTGCACCGGGCACAATGATCTGGAGAAAGTAAATCGCCATCTGGAAGGAAGAGTACAGGCGTGACTATTAACCTGGAGATTGTGAGTTTGAATCCAGGTTGATGAACGCAACCATTCAGGGTCAGGAGTCCATGGGAGCTAACTGACTGAGCTCTCATGGGAGGGTGGGATGGCATACGCTCACTTTCCACTTTAGCGTGTTAGGCTGCCAGATTGGGGGGTGGGGTTCTACACAGGAAGAAACAAGCAACCATGCAAACTCAGTGATCACCAGCAAACTAAGCGAGAGGCTAAATTTTTTTTAAGTGTTGTGAAGTAGGCGGGTGCGAAGTTCAACTGAGCTGAACTTTCATGTGAGCGATCTGAGTGATAACCAATCCGAGCTTAAAAACACGGAGTTCCCCAAAACCTTTTCCTATTCGTTCCATGGACCATGGTTACCAATGCACCAATGCAGTTGCACGACTATCAACCCGGAGATCGCAGGTTCGAATCCGGGTTGATGCCATAGCCATCCATGACCGGGAGTCCATGG
>JBCNYH010000007.1:7520036-7532454 GCA_039654325.1 Tandanus tandanus
CTCACTGCTTAGGCTGCTGCCCCCGCGACCCGACCCCGGAAGAAGCGGAAGAAAATGAATGAATGAATGAATGAAATTCAGAAGCACCAAGAATGAGCATGCATAATTTAGCGTCAAGGCAGCCGTAGCCTAATGCTTAGTGAAGTGGCTTTGGGACCAAAAGGTCACTGGTTCGATTCCCGGACCAGCAGGTAAAATGTGTGGTGTGTGTTGAGCAAGGCACCTAACCTCCAACTGCTCTCCGGGCACCCCCAATGTGTGTGGCAGGCCACTGCTCCGAGTGTGTGTGTGTGTGTGCTCACTGTTTGCGTGTGTGTGCTCACTTTGGATGGGTTAAATGCAGAGCCAATAATGTCCCTTGCGGCATTAATACAGTATAGCAAAATAAAAAAAAAAGAACACAAGCCAAAAGCAAAATTCATATTGAACAAAGAATAAAATGAAGCAGGAATTAAAACAACAGCATTGACTTGATTTTGCTGCATATATTTCATGGAAATGTTAACAGCGCAATAGTTATCTTGC
Source organism: Tandanus tandanus (assembly GCA_039654325.1). Lineage (NCBI taxonomy): Eukaryota > Metazoa > Chordata > Actinopteri > Siluriformes > Plotosidae > Tandanus > Tandanus tandanus. The sequence continues at coordinate 7,520,562 of JBCNYH010000007.1, forward strand.
CATTTTACAATTTCCAAAGTACTTTTTGATTTATTAGTCTAATGCAGCTATTGATTTCGTCTTCGGCTCATTATGTCTTTACGAACTGATTCTGCACAAATATATGGGCTATTTCCTCATGAAATAGAAATTTAGATTATAAATTATAATGGATTACTTTATAAAACTTTAAAAACTCATTTAAATCATTGCAGCTGAATGCTCTTTCCATCTTATTGGCCTACACCTGATCTCAGTAAGTTATATAAATATCATTGTTGCTATAAATAAATCTCATTAAAGTCCACCTGTCAGAATCCATCTCTTAATTTAAACTACACGGCCAAAAGTTTTTGACACCTGACCATCATACCCATATGTATTCCTTCACCAAAGCCCTGAACTGTTACCATAAAATTTGAAGCACACAATTGTACAGAAAACCTTCATTTGCTGTAGTATTCAAATTTCCCTTCACTGGAAATAAACAAACCTCTTCAAGCATGACAAGGCCCCTGTGCACAAAGTGTAGACTGTGTTGGAGTGGAAGAACTCGAGAATCCTGCACAGAGCCCTGATCTTAACCCCAATGCTCTTGTAGCTGAATGAATACAAATCCAAAATCCAGTAAAAAAAATCCTTTCCAGAAGAGCTGAGATTATTAAGCAGTAAATCTAGAACGGGAGGTTCAACAAGCACACATGGGTGTGATCGCCAGGTGTCCACAAAATTTCTTTTGCTATTTTGTCACTCCATATAATTCTATTTATAGAATTAATCAAACCATTTATTAAAGTTTGTCATCTGCTAACAGCTCTCTTGATAAATACATCAATCAAAGTTCCCTTCTTATTTGATCTGCACCATGTTAACACACAAAACATCATTCAATCTTAAACATGCTGTGTATAGAAATTAAGCAGTCTCTAACTTTTGTGCTTCAAATTCTAAATGTCATTTAACTGCTTTGGGTCTTAATTTGTGATTAATTTTTCATTTATTTAACACTAAATTGCCCCGCCCACTGACTACCACTTGAAGTTGCAGAGGCCTGAGAGTAAGATTGGAAATTGTACAAATCCTCAACCCTCTTTCAGGACGAGTTTCACAATGTCCCAAGAAACTTTTTTTTTCACTAATACAGAGGAGCTGTGGCTCAACCCAGGGAGGACACTAGACCTCACCAAAAAGAAGTAAGATCTTGCAGTAAGAAATTGCAACACCCAATTCCCCCAAAAGACCTGCATTATGATGCATCAAGGTCAAGATTATAATTTAAAAATGTTAGAAAATCTTTAGATTCAAAAGGAGCAAATCTTCTTTTTTGTCTTTCAAAACATTAGTATACACTGCCATGGAAAAAATTAAGAGACCATTTTAATGGATATTCCCATTATAAGTGGTCTCTTCATTTTTTCCATGGCTGTCTATGCATGAATTGGATTTTTTTTGTTGCACAACTGGATAAATGTGCAAAACTGCAGCGCAGTGAAAAACCTGGGTACCTGCACTAGAAATACCAATACAGCACACACTGTTACACATTTTATCCAGGTGTGCACTAAGAAAGGCAGGAGAGACTAAAGCCTCGTTCACAAAGAACCTGTATGAATTTAGTGGAGCTACAACAGAAGGGACTGACTTTTGTTTGGGTGAGGTGGATTTGAAACCTGTGTAGTGCATTTACATAATATAAAGATTTTAGCACCACCTAAAAGTAGAGCTCCTTGACTCCTGTCTCTGTTGACAGGTGTCCGAGCCTGGGTTTGGTGTTCAGCACCTTTCCTTTCACTACCTGATTTCCGCTTCATTAGTATCACCTGTCTTCTTAGTTTAATTTTCTAAACTTAATTAAATTTAATGTTTTTATCAAACTTCTGATTTCTGCATTTGCTCCACAAACATTAATTTACCCGCAAGTTTGCCTACCTGAGTCAGATTGTATTTTTTAATTATTATTCTGTACGAGTCTGAGTGGAGGTGTATGAGGCCCCCCCGTTTAATGTAGGAACTTGTCAAATAGCAACATTAGTTTACAAAAAGGTGTATAAAGTTCTATATTTTTTGCTTGACTGTGTGCCATGATCAGTAACTGGCTGTCATTGATGCAATGACCTATGTTGAGCTGACATCAGGCAAACAACTGCGGACCTGAGTAAATTAACCAGGTGTTAATAAAACTGCACTGGAAATATATCAGAAGCAAAATACTAATCCATCCTGGTAATATTTCTGACACAGTATCAGCTCGACTTTGCCTCTTACATTTAGAAAACAGAGGCACAAACTGATCCTGACTCATGACCCTTACTCTTACTGAGCAACCTTATTTATGCAACCCCAGAAACAGACACTAATGTTCATGACAGCAATATTTCAAGGTTATGAAAGGTCAGTCGTCTGTTCTGTATTGAATATGTGTGAGTTAGTGCACTTGATACGACTTTACAGAAAACACATTTACAAGTACTGTAATTTCTTTCCTTTTTTTTTAACCTAATCTGAACCCACATGGGTATTATTGGTGTAATTCTTGCTGTTACTTGTACACATGTATGCAATATGACTCCATGCAGCTCTTCCTATTTTTGCTGAACAACCAAGCATTAATGTAGTCTCACTCCTTCTACATGTTTTGGAGGTAAAAGGACCTTTGCCAACTCTGTGTCATGCAAATACACCCTTATTTCTGTTTAAAGGACATATTGCTGTATCAACAAGTCTGATCTGTAGGCTTGTTTTCACAGGTTGTAGCCCATGAAGGACTTCATAATGATTAGTATACAATTTTAGAAAGTATAATAAAACTTTAGTGCAGTATGAATTAGGACGATCCTGACACTGGTCCTTTCTAAAGAAAACTCCTCTACCTGATTTCCGTCACTTCTGTATAGCTGGCTAGCATTTCCCTTCTTGACACCAGTGTCCCCTGTGCATAGTGGTTTATAGGCAGCCCTTCAGATAGGGCTGTGTCTTTAAACATGGACAGATTCTGGAGGCCCCCGGGAGCATTTCCTCATTTTTCAGGAACAAATGAATGTCCGAGTCATCAGACAAGCCCTCATACTTTAGAACAGGTTCAGAGCTAAACCCGGTCCCTTGTTTTTTCTTGTGCCTCCACCACCACACCCCATACAATCTATAGCACTAGTTTCCCTCAGTACATGTCTCTGTAGATTTCCTGTAGCAGAGGATGCAGTGATGTGTCCTCAGTTTTCTTGATCTCCTGCACTAACTGTGCATGCTCTGTGACGAGCTGACGCAAGTCAGCTAGTTTCTGCAGCAGTTTAGGGAAGAGGAAGGTATTGTCTGGGTGGTTATTCTGTAGGTGGAGCTGCAGAACATGGACAATGCTCTCCTGCATTCGCTCGATATATGAGACATTCATCAGGCCTGGACGATCTGGATAACAAGAAGGACAAGAAGTTACACGGTCAGTCCCAAAAAAAGCTCATCTGATTTATTTGAAATTATTTAAAGGTGAATTGAAAAATGGAAAAATAAATGTCCACAAGGTAGGCAGTCTGTTAATCAGCTCTTGTCTCTTACCGCCACAGCAGATGATGGCTGCCACAAACAGAGCCAGGTCACTGTCATCCAGTCCCAGTGCATTGAACTTCATGGCAAACTGGAATTTGGGCTCCATCATGTCACTAATGGGTCGTCGAAGGCTTTTGAGGAACTCTCTTGTGATGAAGCCACTGCCATAGGCCACCAGCAGGCCATCTTTATTCATGCATGAGGCCAACATAGCAAAGAGTGCCTCATACACACCATACTTCAACAGTGTTACCTAAAAAGGAATACAAAATATATAAAGTTAGGAATAGGAGAAAGAAACTGAGAGAAATGCTACATTTTCAATCAATATTTAAAAATTTCAGAGATGATCAATTGTGGACAATGGCCTTATAGGCCTGAGTGATTGGAAGGAGCACCAGTAGATTCACACCAGAATCATTTAAACATTCAGTACTGAAAAGCAATAGCATTGTAATACCTTTAATTCACAAACCATTCCACTGACTTCCAAATAGCAAAAAAATAAATAAAAAGAAGGGGAAAAAAAGCTCCATATGCTCTTTCATGTTCTCGCATCTGATTCATGCCACCAACCTGGTCATTCAGGTCGAGGTTGCAGAAGCCTGGAACCGACTTGGCGAACTCAGTAAGCTCTGTGACTGTCTCCACTGAAGTGCACTGGCAGCAGTGGAAGATCCGCACCTCTGGATCCTTCTCAAGCAGTCCACCTGCAGTGCCAACCATCTTTGCCACCAGAGTCTGCTCAGCCAGATGCAGAGTCTCCATATCATGGATTACAAAGGGCTGGAATACAAAAGATATATATATTTTTAAATATTAAGAAAACAAAACTCTGAGTAACATCTCTTTTAATGAAATTAGTCAAGTGTTATTCCATTTTCCAGTCTGTACAAGTAGTACTATTTCATCTCTCCTTACAAACAGCTTAGGTGAGAATTACCTAAATACCTTCTTGCTGAAACCTTTAACATCATCAAGTGGCCTTATGAAGTAGTATTCAACAGACAGTTGCCATACAGCTTAAATGTCCCATTTTACTTCTTGCCTCATACAAGTCAGACCTTAGCTGCACTCCACTACCATGCATTCAGGGCCTACAGTTGAACTGCATTCCAGTTCCTGCAGTCCCCAGGGTCTCCTGCCTGAAACGGCTTGTGGATAAGCAGATAACTCTGGCAAGTATGCTAACCACTCCGCTACTATGACAGTTGGACTGCTAGAGCACAACACTGGGACTGGTTAGTGTCTCCTTCTGCATGCCCTTGTTCTCCGTGCTGGGTAAAGGAGCCCTGGATGAATTCTTGGCTCAGCCCAAACATCAGAAATGTCCATGGCCAATAATAAGAGCCTCAAAAAGTGATATAACTCTCTAGACATATGGACAACCTAAAATCAGACTGCACAGTTGAAATCATTGATTCTGCCACTCATAGTAGAAGTTCACACTTTTTTGTAGTGTGCTGCTTATATGATGAAGGCTGAGTCTCTCTCCTTCACTTGAGGAGTGACAGTGCTTTCTGGGAGCTGACCCATGTAAAGGGCAGACCAATTAGCAATGCTCCGCTGGCTGCCAGAGGTCACTCCCGTGTCCTTCTGTCACAATGTTCAACCAGTGTATAGCATGTCCTACCAGCTCTGTGACATCAACAACTCCTTGATATTCTGAGTGACTGTACTACAGGAAAGGTTCCCAACCCAGGTCCTGTAGGACCCCCTGTCCTGCATATTTTAGTGCTATCCATGCTCTGTCATACCCACTTAAAGTCTTATAGAGCTGTTAATTAGCTATTTTGTTAAATGAGGTGTGTTGGGAAAAGGGAAAACACTAAAATGTGAAAGGCAGGGGCTCCTTCAAGACCAGGGTTGGGAACCTCTGCACTACAGCACCATTGAGACTGGACAGCACCAATTCCACCATTAGACTGACCCTTAATCTGCCATGGGGTAACATCACAAGGAGCTATTTAAACAGAGAGTGGCCCAACAGGTGACAGACACCATCATCACCACCACCACCACCTACAGGGCCAGATTAACAGGCCTGTACAGTGACTTCTAATGTGGATTTCTTAGAGACATATAGAAACATTACCATGCACCTTCTTCAGGTTCTCCATGGTGTACCTTTCAGCATTGTGCCTCCCCTTGGTGTGAATGTAGCATTCATCTCTAAACAGCATTATAGTCAGATCTACAGTGGAATAGTTCCACGTGGCATTGTGGCACATATTAAGTGATTATCTGCCTTTGGTAGTTATCAGGTGTTTATAGAAGCACAGTTACATACATAACTAGCAGACACTTTTCCTTTGAAAAGTGTTTAGGGTCCTACTAGGGTCGTGGAGAGGCTGGAGCCTATCTCAACTGACTCTGGGCAAAAGCTGAGTACACCCTGAACTGTTTGCTACTCCATTGCAGGGTCGAAACACACACACAACAATTCACTCACAATCAGACCTAGGGGCAATTTGGAACAGCCAAATAGCCAAATGTGCATGTCTTTGGACTGTGGGGGAAACTAGAGTACGCGGATGAAACCCATGCAAGCACAGGTTGAACATGCAAACTCCACACCGAAACGTCCTCGCCAAACCCAGTACCTTCTTGCTGTGAGGCAGATGTACTACTACGCCACCGTGCCACCCCAAAACTAACATAGATAAGCCCAGATGCTTATCTGTAAACATTGTACAGCAAGCAGTCTCATCTCATTTGTCAAACCGCTTAATCCTACTAGGGTTGCGGGGAGGCTGGTGCCTAGCTCAGCCACCATTGGGCAAAGGCAGGGTACACCCTGAACAGCTTGGCAGACCATCTCAGGGCAACACATTCACAGCCATTCACATACACACTCACATCTAGGAGCAATTTGGAACAGTCACTTAGCCTAATGTGCATGTCTCTGGACTGTGGGAGGAAACCAGATTACCCAGAGGAACCCAGATTACCCGTAGAAAACCCACGCAAGCATGACAAAAACATGCAAACTCCTCACAGAAACACCTAGCTGCTGGGCTCCCGAGTGGAGCATCGACAAGGTTGGTGAATTCGGGTTGATGCCACAGCCATCTGTGACCGGGAGTCCATGGGAGCTAATTGGCCGAGCTCTCACAGGAGGGGGGCATGGCATACGCTCACTTCCCTGTCACTCACTGCGATCACCAGCTGATCATGGGCGTCTGTGAGCTCATTCGTACGAGAGGGCGGATATCGCTTTCCCTCCGAGTGTGTTAGGCCGCCCCCAAATACGGATGAGCAGCAGTTCGAAAAGAGGCGGATGGCAGCATTGCATGTCACGGAGAGGGCATGAGCTTGCTTACGCCCCTCCCTGGTTGGTGGTGGTCGTGTGAGAGGGAAGGCAATACTTGATAGGTGGGAATTGGACATGACTAAAATTAAGTTAGAAACGCCTGGCTTCAGGTATCAAACCCAGGACCTTCTTGCTGTGAGGCGGATGTGCTAACCACTACGCCACAGTGCTGCCCTTTAGAGCAAGCAGTGATTAGGCATATTAGAGCAGCTTGCATATTTGAGAACAAAGCTTTCATCTTTCACAGGATGGGGGAAAGTGATTTAAGTTTCGACTGACACCACCACACTTGCTGTTAGATGTCAACATAAAGCAGTAACAGAAGGCTCTGCTTGACCCCCAGACCATCTAAAGAGCATTTAAACTCTGGGTTTATAGGTCACAAGTACATCATACATTAGCAGCAGATACTTTCCATCCTGCCATGGTCGGCTGCGATGGGTCAGTTTTGTTTTTCCAGTATATCCCACAGATGCTTGATTGGATTGAGATCTGGGGAATTTAGAGGTCAACACCTTGAACTCTTTGCCATGTTTCTCTAACCATTCCTAGACAGTTGTTGAAGTATGGCAGGGCGCATCATATTGCTAAGTAGCCAATGTCATTGGCGAGTACCATCGCCATGAACTTGGTCTGCAACAATGTTTAGGTATGTGATATGTGTGAAAGTAACCTCCACATGAATGCCAAGACCCATATTTCCCAGCAGAACATTGCCCAGAAGATACTTAACCATAGTATTAGGGTCGTGGGGAGGCTGAAGCCTATTTCAGCCGACACTGTGCAAAGGCGGGGTACACCCTGAACAGCTTGTCAGATCATCGGAGGGCAACACACACAACCAATCACACTCACACTTAGGAGCAATTTGGACAGCCAATTAGCCTAATGTGCATGTCTTTGTGGGAGGAACCCGGAGCACCTTTAGGAATCCTACCCAACATGCAAATTCCTCTCAGAAACACCCTTGCCATGCCCAGGACTCAAATCCAGGGCCTTCTTGCTGTGAGGAGGATGTGCTAACCACTAAGCCACTGTGCCGCCCTTACCTTGTCAGTACACTGTAAGATACAGCTGCAATGTAAAACACTTTAAGCCCAAACAAAAGTACAAAATTATGATAAGAAATGAAAAATTATCTGCACATAAACATTTCTTTAATTGAAAACAGACTAGAGGTATGCATAGGAACTAGGATGAGGGATATGAAGGAGTGGGTGGTTTATACGGGCATACGAGTGGGAGTGGATGGTCCGATATTTAGTTTGCGCAACAAAGAAAGGCCACATTCATTAACTTTGGAATTGGAGATGGTTTGCTTGTGCAGCAGTGCACCACATGTTTACTTTGTTTACTGATCTATCCTCAGTAAATCAGGGTCAGGGTTGCTACAACTAAAATCATATATTGGTTTAAATTTTATTGATTAAAATTTTTTTTTTTAAATATCACAGGCAGGTGCAAACAAATATAATACCTGTGGGAGTGAACACATTGGCCATGCTTTCTCTAGGAGCAGGATTCGACAGAATTCACTGCAAAAAAGGTTTGATTTAAAATACAAGAATTTGAGGAGAAATTTACTTAATAACTGTAAAATTAACTTGCTGCATGGTCAGTTAATTTGACTTGATGAAGTATTGATATGAGTTGGATTCAATCTGGGTGGCACGGTGGTATAGTGGTTAACACGCCTGCCTCACAGCAAGAAGGTCCTGGATTACTGTGTGGAGTTTGCATGTTCTCCCCGTCCTTGCGTAAGTTTCCTCAGGGTACTCCGGTTTCCTCCCACAGTCCAAGGACATACACATTAGGCTAATTGTCTGTTCCAAATTGCCCCTAGGTATGAGTGTGAATGGATGTGTGTGTTGCCCTGCAATAGATTGGTGAGCTGTTCATGGTGTACCCGGCCATCACCCAGAGGCTGAGATAAGCTCTAGCCTAGGATTAAGTGGCTTGGCAAATGGATGGATGGTTCCAATCTAGAAATAGGTTTAATAATAGGAAATGCTAGATCATTTTAAATATTCAAAATAGTTTTATTCGCTCTCATTTTTGCAATGTTCCTTTGGTTTAAAAACAACAACAACAGTCATATGCATGCCTCTAACAGCGAGAATATAATACAACATGATGTATAGAAAAGGAAGCCAGATCTTACTGGTGTGTTTGTTTTGCCTGTCAGGATGGTTCGTGCTTTAGATTTGTTCATGCTGAAGTTCTTCAGATAAGCTTCACAGATTTGTTTGGCCAGACTTTTCTGGTCTGCTAACTGAGGATTCTCCACTTCCCTCTCCCCAGTTAATATCTCTGCCTTCAGCTTCAGCTTCTCCGACTGGGGCATCCGGCCAAAACGGATGGCTGCATGCAAAACATAGAACAATGACGCAGATCAAGAACAAGTTACATACTCAATTCGCTTTAGCGGATTTTTATAACGGATTGCTTGCACCATCCCTACTTGGAGGTACATGTGTGAGTTCACCAAATTTGACTGAAGATTTGGTTCAAGATGTGCACTAAGCTTATCGTTTTAGATCCAGATGAACACACAGTTTCTCTTAGGGCTGTCTCAAGTGCAGTCCCTAAGTGAAACTGTGTGTTCATCTGGATCTAAAACGATAAGCTACAAGCATTAAGACTCGATTTACAAATCCTGACTACGCTCTGTATGTCTGGTGTCTTTAGTAGACCCCAAGGAGTGGCGTAACTCCCATTTCATGCTGGATTCTATCCAAAGATAAAAATTATGGCATATTATGAGTTCACCATGGCCCAACATTTGGCTTTTTATCAGGAATCATATCTTACGGACTGGTTCCATCTACCAGCCGAGGTTACCCAAGTATATATAGTTCATTTTTACCTGCCAGAAGACCTGCTGTGTTATTAATGAAAAACATTTGAACTCGGCAGATTAATGAAGTTACAGCTTGTTGAGTTATATACAATGCATTTTTACAGTTAATTGAAAAGAGATCCAATACATACATGGAATACAAAATCTCAAAAGCTAATCAGATTAGCCCACAGACTGCCTGTATTCTGAGCTTTTTGACACATACACACTTTATCTGCCTTACTATCCTTCTGAGGACCTTCCATTGGTAGAATTATTCAAGCAGGTGATTAATACTATAACTACTCCTAAATCTAACCATAATCCAAACTAAGGTAAATATTTTAGCTCAATAATTTAGTAGCTGTACCTGAATATAACTAATTAATGTATACAGACATTCCAGCTCTTGAACTATTGCATTAAAGCTGGGGTTGGAAATCTGGAAAGCCAGCAAAATTTGAAGTAGCATTTCTTCGGGACTCTAGCCAATCCCAAAACCCCCCAACCCACCCCCCATCCTCGGAGGCCCTTCCAAACCACGCGCCCCTCTACACATGCTCTGACCGGAGGTTCGTGAACGGTAGGGTCAAGCATGAGCAGGGAGACATGGGTCTAACATAACTGGATATTTCCACCAGATCACAAAACTATGATTGGCGGTGTTTTTACAGGATTCCTGTGGCCACAAATGACAGATTTTTTTTAGACCTTGTTTAGATCTAATAAGTTATTGATTGCTGTTGTGGTGTAAAGACCATTTCAATCAATATAATACTTTGTGTATACAGGTGAAAATTGACCAACGTCAGCTTTAAGTGCACTGAAACTGGACGGAGAGTTTGTTGCTGGAGAAGCACCAGGAGATATAGCAGATGTAGCTCAGCACAAGTATACATTATAAGATGATGGCTCTGAGAGGACTGAGTCCTTGGTCAGTCTATCACTAGTACCACCACTCCAAAATATAACTTTTACGCAGGGTTAAACATACTCGCAAATAAATTATTTATTACAGTATCACACTCGAATGTATAATTTCGAGGTATATATGATACACCCAATATTCCAACATCTTACAAAGTTTATGGGGGTTTAAGTTTTATCTGAGCTGTACAAACTAGCTTAAAATATGGAGAAGTTTAGTTTAAAAAATGCACAAGTCACATAAGAACAAGTGCATTGAGAAAGTACAGTGTAAAGAATAAATGAGCCAGTGTAATAAAGCTAAAGTGCCAGTGTTGTTTCAATATTGCCTTTGAAGCAATGTGTGATTTGAGGAGTTCCAGTATTGGAAAGAAATTTCTTTTAATCTTTACAGCGTCTTAAATATAAACATTCCCGTTTTTGCCTGGACAAAAGTCTTGTCACAAAGACTTAATTTCACTTTCAGGACTATATTTATTACAGGAAAATTATCAAATGTCCTTGTTTATAACTAAATATATAATACTGTAGCAAATATACCATCATATTGAAAAAATAAAAGCATCACCCAAGGTCAATAGTGCCTCTGCAAACATGGCCATGATTGTACCAGTCTCCCAGTTTGCTCGTCATGATGAATAATTATCATATTAAAAGAATCAGACACCTTCAAGATGTTCAGATTACAAATAATACAAATTTGTAAGTGCTACTAAAAATTCTTGAGGCCCAAGACACTTGTAATCCATTTTAATGCACGTGTTAACTATTTTAGAGGGCAGCTCGTTCATCAAATGGTCAGAAAACAGTCTGTTATCAACCCTATGGTGAGAAATCTGAGCCACCTGTAGGTTTGAAACATAATGGGAAGCAATAATCTGTTGATATTTGTGTCTGGTAATGTTACCACCCATCTTACATAGCTTTGTGATACCTATGTACTAGAGGTGACGTTAAACCATGATGTTTCACTTTCATACATGACTGGCTCTTCGGTGAACTCTGGGTCCACTAATTTTCTAGATGGTTAGTAACAACATTGGTGGCAGAGCAATATGATAATGAATTAATAATTAATCTTAAATATAAGATTTATTTCTCCATGTTTCTACTAATAACACTTTCCACGTGTTAGGGCCTTGGGAAGCACGTCATGGTGTTCTAGCTGTGTCTTCTACAGGACCTGTATCATGTTTGTTGTATGGTGACCACTGTAAGAAATATTCAATTCAATTCAATTCAGTTTTATTTGTATAGCGCTTTTTACAATTGACATTGTCACAAAGCAGCTTTAC
>JBCNYH010000007.1:7563494-7575382 GCA_039654325.1 Tandanus tandanus
CATATATATACATGTACATATATATACACACACACACACACACACACACATATATATATATATATATATTGGGGAAATATCTACTGAGCCTTAAATGTTTTTAGTATATACTAAACTGGAACTAAACTGGAACATATAAATAATTATATAAACTATATACACATACACACACACACACACACACACACACACACACACATATATATATTGGGGCAATATCTACTGAGCCTTAAATAAATGTTTTTAGTATATACTAAACTGGAACATATAAATAATTATATAAACTATATAAGAATTATGGGGGGGAAATGTGTGTGTGTGTGTGTGTGTGTGTGTGTGTGTGTGTGTGTGCGTGTGCGTGTGTGTGTGTGTTGGCCCTGCAATAGATTGGTAAGCTGTTCAGGGTGTACCCTTCCTTCACCTAGTGTCGGCTGACCCGAGTAGGATACAGTGCTTCAGCAAATACATGAATGAATGAATGAATGAATGAATGAAGTACTGAGGCATTTTGTTATTTTAATAATGGTGGAAACTTAAAAACTGTTCCAATATTCATCAGCCGACCACATGGAAGGGGGGGGAGGGGGTGTCAAGAGCGTAAGTTAATTTTTACATTAATCATCGCAATAAAGACATTCGCACACACACACACACACACACACGCATATATATATATATATATATATATATATGTACTTTTTTTTTTATTTTTTTGCTTTGCTACTTTGGTATTTAACCCCCACCCCCCTTTTTTTGTTTCCATCTTTTTTATTTATCTTGTAACAAACTTGGCAATAAACACGATTCTCTCTCTCTCTCTCAAATGCATTTACATGGTTTTTTTTTGTTTGTTTGTTTGTTTGTTTTGCTCTTTTTTTTAGACCAAAGCATGTGTTCCTGTGTGGTTTTGGTCTACAACTTTCTAGATAGATAGTGGATACATTCATTCATTTTCTGAACCGCTTAATCCTAATTAGGGTCGCGGGGAGGCTGGCGCCCATCTCAACCGACTCTGGGTGAGGGCGGGGTACACTCTGGACAGCTCGCCAGGCCATCGCAGTGCCAACACTCACACAACCATTCACACTCACACTCACACCTTGGGGCAATTTGGAACAGCCAATTAGCCTACTGTGCTTGATTTTGGACTGTGGGAGGAACCCGGTATACCCGAAGGAAACCCACGCAAGCCCGGGGAGAACATGCCAACTCCACACAGAAACACCCGAGCTGGGAATCGAACCCAGGCCTGCTGTGAGGCAGACATGCTAACCACTGCGCCACCATAAACTGTAAAACCATCAAGATATTTTATATCCATGTCAAGCCCCCTAACAAGCAAACCAGTGTAGAGGGAGGTAATGAAAAACTCCCTATAATTAAGAAACCTTGATAGGAACCAGGTTCAGAAGGAAACCCATGTCCACCCTCAGCGCATGATTCATTTTGTTCATTGCAATATACAGTGCTGATTCAGTGGATATGAAATAAGTTGAAAATACACAGGATGTTGGTTATGATTTTTGGAATTGTGAATAAGCAGAACGTGATTTACTGTGTGGGCACATGTCAGTAGATGTACCAACAGGTGGCACTGTTTCATAGTCACAGCTCGAGCACACGCACGCACACACACGTGCATGCACTCATGCGCACACACCCCTTCGTGGTTGTAAATCAAAAATCAATCTTTATAGTAGAAAGCATGCCTAAGGGACTGAAAAAACATATTTAAAGAACCTATAGGGGACATTTCTTTTGTTTTTCCCATCATCAAATAAGTATTTGTTCTCTATATCCTGGGTGGAGTACAGGGCTCTAGGGACCATAAGCAGCTGGTTTGTCCATGGCCCTGTTCTTCTCAGCACATGATGAGTTGGAATTCTTTGGCCCACTGCCTCTTCTGAGCTACTCCCGACTTGAAGTGAAACAGAGCATTCGCCAGTTTCCCGGGGGGGGAGGATGGGGGGTCCTGAACATGAGGACACCAATGCTGTGTTGCAATACACTCCGAAATCTGTTCTCTTCGTCACTGCCTGAGTCTCTCGGCCTATCTCCCCAAGGCAGGGAGACTACAAGCTTTAAAAAAGCCTGGATGATTTCATGACACAAAGTCTGAACCTTGTGTGCTTCTGCATATGGCTGTTGTAATAAGAAGAGCTTTCAGCAACTATTTCAAAAGAGATAATATTTCACTGCTTAGACAAACGCAAGATTTCAAATTTGTAATGCTTGATGTGACCTCTGATACTCCATGAATGAGCATGAAGAGATACTGTATGTTCATTAATATATTATTAGGCAAAGGAAAGAAATAGTGCATAAAGAATACATATTTAAAAGAATACATTACAGTGTACTTAAAAATAATTTGTTTTAACTTATTTGTACACTTAATGAGATATTTACCATGGGTGGCACGGTGGCGTGATTCTTAACATGTCCATCTCACAGCAAGAAGTTCCTGGGTTCAAGTCCTGGGCTCGGCAGGGGCATTTCTGTGTTGAGTTTGCATGTTCTCCCTGTGCTTGTGTGGGTTTTCTCTGGGTATCCCGGTTTCCTCCCACAGTCCAAAAACATGTAAATTAGGGTAATTGGCCTTTCCAGATTGCCCCTAGGTGTGAGTGTTTGAGTGTGTGTTGGCCATGTGATGGGCTGGCAAGCTGTTCAGGGTTCACACAGAGTTGGCTGAGATAGGCTCCATCCTCCCCGTGACCCTAGTAGGATAAAGCGGTTTGGTGAATGAATGATTAAATAAACATTTGACATGGCTCCCGCGGGCTGAAAAAACAGAAACTGTGATTAGCACTGCTATACAGTAAATACACAGCTTTATTAGGAACAGCTGTACCTTTACTCATTCATGCAATAACCCATCAGCTCGTGGTAGAACTCTAATGCGTAACATCAAGCAGATCAGGGTCAAGAGCTTCAGTTAATGTTTAGAAAGTCTGCAGTAACTTACCTAAATAACCACTCTCTGCAACCGTGAACAGAAATGCATCTCCAAATATACAACAAGCCCAAAAATAGGGGGTTGCTTCACTCTTGTTAGATCAGGTCAGACATCTGATGCTACAGTGGACGCAGGTTTACAAAAACCGGACAGTTTACGATCACCTGGTCCTAGCTTTCCACTCACCTCCTTTCCATAAATGACTCCAATAGTGTTTTGCACTGACCACACAAATACACTGATAGAGCAAATCCTGTACACTTCACGGAAACTCGACTTTACTAGGATTTTTTCATTAGAGCTCCTCCTACTGCAGTAAGACTGCCAAACACAACATTAAAACAACTGTATTTAGATAAAATGCCGAAACCTCAAGCTGATAGTAATTTCAAATTATAAACACTTTCATGTTTAAAGAAGAACTTCTGGTTGACGGGTGGCACACATATGGGGTAAATGAGAGTAGTTAGAATTTGAATAAAATTGCTCTCAGAACATCATGGATTGATGCTTGCTTGTTGGTTTAGCTAGGGCGAACAGCTGTATGTGGAATCTGGATTATTTTTTTTTAACTCCCCACACATCAGCAAGGCGAATTTAACTACCTGCTGCATCAGGCACAACAGCTTTCCAAATGTTTATTTATTTATTTTAAATAGTCATTTTATTCATTTATTTCCTTTTATACTCTTGATTTTTCTACAAATTATTTTATCACGATGGCACAGTGGTGTAGTGGTCCACCTTACAGCAAGGGTTTCGAGTACCAGGCTTGGCGAGGGTGTATCTGTGTGGAATTTGCATGTTCTCCCCGTGCTTGGGTTCCATCCGAGTACTCCAGGTATTCCCACAGTCCAAAGATGTGCACATTACCTTAATTGGCTATTTCAAGGTGTGGATGTGAGAGTGAATGATTGTGTGCGTGTTGGCCGCGCGATGGTCTGGCGAGCTGTTCAGGGTGTACTCCACCTATTTGTCAGCTGAGATAGGCGCCAGCCTCCCCACGCCCCTAGTAGGATTAAGCAGTTCAGCAAATGAGTGATTTTATTGTGGTCACACAGTGTAGTGGTCCTGAGTTTGAGTCTTGGGCTTGACAAAGGCATTTCTTCTGTGGAGTTTGCATGTTCTCCCCATGCTTGCGTAAGTTTCCTCTGGGTACTCCGGTTTCCTCCCACAGTCCAAAGACATGCACATTAGACTAAATGGGCTGTTCTAAATTGCCCCTAGGTGAGTGCCTTCAGCCAGAGTTGAGTGGGATATCCAGCTCATCTGGTCAGGGGTTCAATTCCAGTATCACCACTGTTAGGCCTTCGAACAAGGCCCTTAACCCTCAATTGCTCAGTTGTATAAAAATGATAATTGTAAGTCACTCTAAATAAGATTTAAATGATGTTAGCATCGCAGTCCGTAATGTGATTGGACAATAATTTAACACGTGTTGTGTTGGTCAGTGGGTGACCCGCTGGCGTAGTGGTTAGCATGTCCGTCTCACACCAAAAAGATCCCGAGTCAGAGTCCCTGGATCAGTGAGGGCATTTCTGTGTAGAGGCTACATTTTCTGCCCATGCTTGCGTGGGTTTCCTCCGAGTGTTCTGATTTCATGGGGGCAAAGGGGCAGTGGTGGCTCAGTGGTTAAGGCTCTGGGATACTGATCCAAAGGTCGGGGGTTCAAGCCACAGTACCACCAAGCTTCCACTGTTGGACCCTTGAAGCAAAGCCCTAAACCCTTAGTTGCTAGGTTGTATAAATTAGACATAGTATTAGATATTAGATTAGTATATGCACATGGCTGGTGTTTCTCAGCTGGGGTTTTTAGCATAGCAATGTCTAAAATAACCTAAAATCAAAAGGTGTTTGACAGGGTCGTGATCTGGTGACTGTGAAAGCCATAACCATGTGACATAATTTATGTACTCATCACACCATTCAGTGATCCTTCATGCCTTGTCTTTGAGAGCACTCTCATCCTGGTGGTGTGCACTCACATCAAGAAAGAAATGTTATATCAGTGGAAAAAGATGTTCGGTATGAGTAACTGTACTGATTTGGGATCAGCCCCATATTCCCTACTCCCTATGTTCCCCAGTCCCTATGTTCCCCAGACCCGATGTTCCCCAGACCCTATGTTTCCCAGACCCCATGTTCCCCAGACCCGATGTTCCCCAGTCCCTATGTTCCACAGTCCCTATGTTACCCAGTCCCTATGTTACCCAGTCCCTATGTTCCCCAGACCCGATGTTCCCCAGACCCGATGTTCCCCAGACTCGATGTAACCCAGTCCCGATGTTCGACAGACTCGATGGTCCCCAGACCCGATGTTCCCCGGTCCTTATTAAATTAATAGATCTTCAAAGTAACAATTTATGGAATATTCGTGATTTCACATTTTCAATGTTAATAGGGTTAAGGTTAGGGAACATAGGTACTGGGGAATTCAGACATGGACCCTACTGATTTGTAGCAGGCTTGTGCAAAATTCTGAATTGAATTGAGAATCTCCCAAATTCCAATTCAAATCCTTCAAATGAATTGAATTTGAAATTCCAAATTTTGCACAAGCCTGATTTGTAGACCTTTTCCTCTAAGGATGCAAGTGGACCCAAACCATGCTAACAAAATACCCTTAGCATATAATGGTTTTCTCTGGTTTTTGCACATTTGAACTCTAAAATATGCATTCATCTTTGTAAATCATTTGTAAATTTATGCATTCTTGCTAACAGTCTGATGCTCACATTCATAGTTACTGGCAGAAATACAAAGTACAAGTCCATTTCTGTCCCCTAATGTATAATCCACACCAATGTACCCCTAGGGTTAACTGCTTGACTTCAAGATAACTCTATGTACCATTTTTGTCAGCTAGAAATGTTTACAAGAAGCAAAATGTACATATAAAGGATACCTTAGAGGCTACTGCCCCACTCACAAGCCACCGTACCCCTAAATGTAATATTTACATTTATTTACCTGCAGCACAGTTGCTATTCTGTTTTTCTCACATGTATCAATAATGTACAAGCATCAAAATGTGTGATTTTACTCTCAATTTAAACCCATTTACTGTCTTTCGCACAGAATATTGATGTCACTTTAATCACTGCTACTTCTGAAACACAGCCAGCTGAGCAGACTATGACGCTGAAGCTATCAGTGAGCCACAATAATGAACACTCACTGAAAGTTGCTTAGATATTTTCCTTTTGTCATCTTGATCCAAAACTGAGGTCAACTGAGGTCTGCTCAGAGCACAGTAGAATGTTTATGGTTTAATTGCATCATGCAGTACACTTTTCTGGAAGCATTTGGTACTTGTTGTGTTTCTCCACTTATTTATTTAGGTTTTTCTGTACATGATAATTCTGCCACATTTAAAAGAAACAATTAAGGAAAATCATCGGCACTTTCATGACATTATGCATATAAACAACATCACTCTATAAAGTGCTACACAAACACATCTGCACAGCACTGATGGAAACGAGGAAGGGGGGTGCTGCCCCCTGCTGGTGAATAGGTGCTGAAACGCTGCCCTCCAGGGAAGGCAGTAGGTTGTATAGTTATCTCCTGATGGGGCAAAATAACTACCCAGAAACCACACAACCTACTACCTCATCCTGTACGAACACCAGAAACCTCCCGCTGGGCACACAGGAAGAAGACTGGATGAATCGACATCCTTAAAGTTATTCACTTGCTGCCTTTTTAAATCCTGTGTTTGATATGTATAGCATCATAACAAGACATTTATTCTAGCATGGACGGCACGGTAATTATTAGAACATCACTATTTATTAACACTGCATATACAAAATAAGAATGAAATCAGAACAGAAAAGCGTTTACCAACCCAACACAAGCAGAATAGATAAGTAGATCACTGTGATTGTACTGTACATCTAGACATTGCACATTCACTTCCTGAAGCTAGTTAAACATATCTCTGTAAGGCAAAATGATTGCTGTGTATTTCAATGAACAAGACAGTTTGCAGCCAGAGGGAAAGAAATACAGACATGAATGTATATAATAAGTGTTTTGCATGAAACTGGAATACGTACTTAAATCTAAAAGGATGAGAGGAAAGACGCCAGCTGTAGCATTAAGCATCATGTCGTAACTGTAGCAGTCCTTTCCCATCATAATGATGATATTATAGCCACTTCAGGAAAGACAGTAAGTTGTATAGTTATCTCACAGCAAGGGTATGACCCTAAAACTATACAACCTACTACCTCACCCCAAAGGACAGTATAAAGCACGGCAGAGTGTTCCGTTGCTCCGGCTCAGGTTTCAGAGTGTACACAATCACGAAAAGTACAATAACAAAAGGAATATAATCTCATACATATAGTTATGAATGAAAAGATAAAATTGCCCAGGCTGAATTTTACTTACGTAAACATACTGTACCTAGATCAAAGAAATAATCTTCCAGTTAGAGCTTCCAGTTTGTCTGTTGGTGCATCTTTCCAGTGTGCTTTAATATTTCTCGCCTCCATCTGTAGCGTGGAGGGGGAAAAAAAAAAAAAAGGAAACAAGATTCATAAAATCCATTAGTTGATCTAGGCCTATGTTCATAAAGTTAATGAAACGCTTCCTATTGGAAGAAATGCAGTCTCTTCTGTTGCTATGCAATGCACCAACCAATCACAATTCCACTTGGTCACATGACATACTAACAGTTCGCTGGTGATTCACGGCAACAGGACTGCAGACTTTGAAACTGGAAGCACATTCTAATATGTTTATGTTTCCCTAAAAAATTCAGCCAGTGTCATTTCCCACTGATTAGAAATCCGAATTAATATATTTGCTTGGAATTGTGTTGGACCCGGCAATATCTTTGATTCCGCACATTAGGTCTCAATCTGACAGCGGACCCGTTTGGCTGGTGCACCATGAGCTATGGCAGGAAAAAGGTCATTGTTTGGCATTGAAATGCTAGGAACAAGAATTCAATCAGGCTTCAGAAACATAATGTGTAAAATCTCAGTGGTATTACATTATTGAATTCATGCCATTGCTTGCTTTCTACACTCCTAAACAAGCATGTTAATAAAACAAGGAAATACCACGTGCCCAAAATTGGGTGCTACATATTAGCTTTATTGCATAGAATTATTATTTTTAAATCCTTAAAAGAGATAAACGCAGCATTTTTGGTAGTTTAAGTTAATTTATTCAATATATAATCAAACCCATGTGTACAAAAACACATACAAATAACGTCAAGTTCAAGCAGATAGAATTTCAAAGATCATTTGAACGATGTCTTCACTATAAATGCTGTGAATGTGGATTATAATGACCGTGTGAATGATAACTCCGCAGGCATCTTTTCATATACTCAGCGGCCACTGAAGGGCTCTGGGTGCAGTCATTTGAGCAGAGCTAAGGCTAAATAAGGATCCCAAGGTTCCTAATGGCCCCAGGTTAATGGGCACAGGCTTGAAACAACTATTTATACATGCTAAAAGATCCTATTACACAAGTGTGAAGCCAGACTGGATGAGCAGACGTTGTGATGGTCTGAGACAGACACCATGACCTCTCGATCACCTCTACAGTTGATACAGCACATTTAATGTAGCTAATGACTCTAACATACCCAAACAGCGACAAGCTGTAATGCATATGCGTGAGCTCACAAGCAGGTACACACTATCATTATTTTAAAGGTAACTTGATGGTAAATTTATGACGTTACATATTTACTGGCGGATCCAGAATTATTGGCACCCTTCCACAAAATGGGTTACAAAAAAATTTTATGAAAACTTACCTTTGTGTGTAATTAGTTTATCTTACAAAATGTACTAAATCATCTTATTTGAAGGAAAAATAATAATAATTCCAGAGGAAAAAAGCAAAAGGAAATTTAAAAAACTATTTTACTTATATTGTACATATTTTGCTCATTATTAAAGCTTTTGTTTTTGCACCTCTACATTATTATTACACCTAAAATTTTTATGAGCAACTTGTATATATGTGTATATTTTTTACATTCTCCTGAATGTTTAGTCTTCAGTGGTCATCCACGGCTTCCTGCTTCAGTAATGTATGAGAATATGAGATGATATGAGATGATGCAGAGGCCTTTATTCCTAACTCACTCAACAGAGGAAAAGGATCAACAATGCACAAATGGAATTAGAATATGTGTTTGGTCTTCATTAATTCGGTAATGGCGATTAAACGGTGACATGCTTTAAAATTCCCAGAGGTATCTTTATGATAATTAAGAAGTTTTAGAACAGCCTGAGCTATAATGATCTACCTGGAAGTCTACACAGATATATTTTGCCCCACAGTGAGCTTCTCAGAATCAGTTTGAAATTTGCAAAGGGCTGTGCTTTAAATACACTGCCGGTCCAAAAAATAAGTCGTACACTCTAATATTTTCATGGAGTGCATTTAGCCTTGATCACAGCATGTAATATCCATGGTCAGGTCGAGGCTCAGCAACATTAACATGGTACTAAAATGAAGTCGGCAGATGACCTGAATATACTGAATGAGCAGGTTATCACATCCATGGACTTTTTCTTCCCTGATGGCACGGATATTAAATGGGGATTAAATGGGGAAATGAAAGAGTGGTTCAGGGAGCATGAGGAATCATTTTCACATATGTATTGGCAGCCCAGAGTCCTTAACCCTATTGAACCCTATTGAAAGTTTTCGGGATGTGCTGGAGAAGACTTTATGGAGTGGTTCAATTTTTCCCTCATCAATTCAAGACGATGGTGAAAAAAGAACCCTATCATGAGAGATAACCTAGTCCTCCGAAGTATCTGGAAAGATTGTGTATTGAGAAGTACTCTCAGATTCCTTGCTTTGCAATTTCCAGTTTCACCAAGGATTATGGAAATACAATTATATCTCAAAGAGATGCTGCACAAAGTATAAAATTTAGAGTACCAATGATTTTAACACTTTTTTATGATAGGACTTTTTTAATTTTCTTGGAATGTGTTTACTTTAAAATATATTTATCCTATGCAGTCACAAGTTTACTGGTAAAGAAAGTGTGACCTCATCTTTTAAAGTCATACTTGCTAACCATTGGGTGGAGCCCAACAAACAAGTTTGCAAAGTGACTGTCCAGAAATGAAATGATAGGCAGATTTTTATTTTTTTTTTTAAAGAAAAGACCACAAAACGCTTGCATTTTCTCAGCTAAGTAATTTAAAGAACTAAGAATTTCCAAGCATAATGTTCACATATGACTTTTTATAAAGCAAAGCTACTTCATAGTTTCATAGTCTAATTCATAGGTGCGTCACCTGTGGTGGTCTGCTGGGAGGAATGTCAGCCATAAGCGAGAGCTCTGGATTCGACTTCCCCAGAACTGTCACAAAACGTTTAGTAGCATTAACAAATATGCTACTATAGTATAGACTTTTCAGGCAAATACAGACCACCTACAGTTTATATTATGTCACTAGTACGGACCCATTGTTCCTCTCAGCTGAAATTTCCTGGACATCCAAGCCAGTTTTCTGCTTTCACTTGCCAAATTCAGTAAACATTTGGTAACATAATATAAAAACACACCTCAGTGACAGGTCAAAATAAAGTTATCAGGCATTCCTCCACTAATTGTTTCTGACTCAGTCTCCTCCATTCACACAGGAGACCAGCTGCATCCTGTTTTGAACTAGTTATGTTAAGACTTGCCAACATCCAAAGACCAAATTTTAAACTTTAGCCACGAATTTAAATTTCAATCCAGGAGGACCCACAATGTACTTTTAATTAGATTTACAATGTTAAATTACACAAATACAGGTGGTTTATCATAGACTACTTTTCCTTTTGTGAGCCCAGTACAACGAGATGCACATTATAGGCTAATTGGCTGTACCAAATTGGCCCTAGGTGTGATTGTGAATGGTTGTGTGTGTGTGTGTGTGTGTGTGTGTGTGTGTGTGTGTGTGTGTGTGTTGCCCTTCAATGGTCTGGTGAGCTATTCATGGTGTACCCCGCCTTCCCCCAGAGTCGGCTGAGATAGGTGCTACTTTCCCCCGCAACCCTAATAGGATTAAGTGGTTCTGCAAACGTGTGAGTGAGTGAATATATATATATTTATAATTTTGAGGGAAAAACTCTAGGACTCCTATTCTGAATGGAATACGAAAAGCAAAGAGTGCTGAAGCAGCAATAGACATGCTCTGCTCTGATGCAGATGAGCTACAGTGACTGACTGAGATGATCTGGTAGGCTGACATATTCTCAAACCACATGCCTTAACTATGCCCCTCTGCCATTGGAAGACAGAAATGCATCTGTTGCTAGGCTATTAATAGAGCACTATTCGAATACTTTTGACTGCTTAAAGCCCCACAGCAAAACCAGAGATTTTCTAACCTTATGCAGTGCACCACTTGCTGAGACTGTTTCTAACTAATCAGCGGTGCTCTACTCCATTTGACAAATAAATATCTATAGAATTTATGGAAAAACTGTGTTTAAAAAAATCCCACTAAATTTCTCCAGTACTTAAAACGCTACACTTATCGAATCCTGCTTTGTATTTAAGGTTTGCTTGGAAAGTTTTCTCCTATATATTCAGATGCATCATGCTGTGATATCTCATGCCATGCAGAGAAGCCATCTGCTGCTCAGAACGCTACCCGGGCTCAGGCCCACGGCAGAAGGACACTCTAGAGGTCCTGTGAGCTTGCTTTGGTAGTACAGGAGGTAGTGTGGAAATGTGTGTGTAATGGGCACTTATGTAATGCGGTTTATAATTCATAAACACAATATGGATGGTTATATGTGCCAAGTAGAAATAGGCTGCTCTCCAAAAAACTATATATATATATATATTTATTGTTTTTTGGAGAGCAGCCTGTGTGTGTGTGTGTGTGTGTGTGTGTGTGTGTGTGTGTGTGTGTGTGTGTGTGTGTAAAAAAAAAAAATA
>JBCNYH010000007.1:7597136-7608522 GCA_039654325.1 Tandanus tandanus
ACACATACACACACACACACACACACACACACACACACACACACACACACACACACACACACACACACACACACACGCCCAATAATAAACCCATTGTGACTTTGATGATCCCACTGACACTCGCAGATGCTCCATGTATGCACTCAGGCTACTGCTGTAGGTTGGACAGGTCAAGGCCAGTCTTTGTTTGACAGGCCATTAATCACAGTTCACAATACTTCTTTACTGTGTATGACTTCTCTGTATGCATAAATGTATGAATACAGTCTTTATGGATTGCCTAAAACCTCCCACAAAACATACATTTCTATTTTTATCAGTTGTAATACTGCACAATAGTACTGAAACTGTACATATAAAACGATTAAAAGGTAAACAGCATAACTAAGAAAATGTCGCTTTATAAACACAGCATTAAAAAGGAGCTAATTTGATTGGACATGGGAGCAGCATGCCAAACCACATAACTTTTTTTTACGATTGTGCCCTGTGCTACAGTACCACCTGAGCCACTGGCCATGAAAATGCCAAATAAATAAATAAATAAATAAATAGATAAATAAATATACACTATGCTGTCATGCCACATTTATCTTAAACGTGCCTCAAATTATGAAATTGAAATGAGCTTATCAATAATTTAAAAAAAGAGCTCCACAAAACCACTTCTGAGCAGTTTTTGGTTGATTGTAGTTCTGGCCTATTACAAACATGACTAAAAAATAAACTAGCAAATGTTTTTGACATTAGCTAATACCTTTGAAATTGAAGCCAACCCTTTGGCAAGCTGAGATGGCCTGAAGATTCAGGATAAAAGCTGCCACTAATAGCACGGAGTTATGTGAAAAATATAAGCCTAGCATTTCCTAATCACAAACTAAGGAAAACTTTCTAGTGATTAGAATGACATAAAACAGAAAGGCAGATATGAAACATTACCAAACAGTAAGAAAGTTATCATGCTAAATAGGGCACAACATATGTTAGGAATTTAAAAAAACTCTTTTTTGCAGGATCTTTAGTTAGTACATATACTACCCAGCCAAAAAAAGTCACACTAATATTTTGTTGGAGCGCCTTTAGCCTTGATTACATCGAATAATTGCCATGGCATTGTTTCAACACACTTAAGCAACATCATAACATTTAGTTCCATCCAGAATTGGGTTCATTTTTCACCGGCATCTTGAATTGATGACGGAAAAATGGAACCACTCCATAAAGTCTTCTCCAGCACATCCCAGTCAGGACTCTGTGGTACTAGTTCATGGGTGAAAATGATTCCTCATGCTCCCTGAACCACTCTTTTAATAATTCAGCCCCAATTTTATATCCACGCCATCAGTGTAGAAAAAGTCAATTGCTGGAATAACCTGGTCATTCAGTACATTCAGGTCGTCAGCTGACTTCATTTTATTACTGCATAATTATTGCTGAGCCTCGACTTGAACAACTAAAGTAACAATGCCATGGCATTAAAACACTGTAAGACTAATGGCAGTCAAACAAAATATTTGAGTACAGCTTTGTGGCCAGGCAGTATATGAGGAGGCCACTTGAAAAAAAAAACCTGCTCAGTCAAATTTTGTATATAAAAAAATATATAAAAAAAAATAAAAAATTTACAGTTACAGTTATTTCCCTTAGCCTCTTTTTCAGGAACCTGCGCATGTCCCACTGATAGCTCCACTTTCAAATCCTGCTAACTCGTGTTATAAATTGTAACAGAAGAAACAAAACTCTGTTTTCTGTCTAATTTCTATGCCTATAAAATAAATCAGAGTTTTCTTCAAAACTGATCAACTTGACTTAGCATGTTTTGCAAGTGGACTCCTCAAATGTTGTGCAGGTCCAGCACTCCAACAAAAGTGTATTTAACTTTATTAACTTATTATTGCCTTAAAGACTTACTTTCTAAATGTTAAGAGGTTAAGTAGGTGTCTAATTTGTGAATTGTAAATTTTCTTGGTGTGGGACTAACAAAGTTTTATCTTATCTTAATCTTCCTAGCTACACCCATTCCAAGATTATATCACAGCCAATAGAAGGCTTTCGTCCTATTCGTGTACTTGTACCTGTGGATGGATGGTCTACACAATGTCTCAAAGGATCACATTATTTATCAAAAGTATGCTGTCATCATGGACATAATAATAACAGACACCTGGTTCCCTCGCCTGTTACAGTTTCATAAGTTTTTTCTTTGACTGCATATTTAACCTACAGTACACACTGCAAATACAATTGAGTTAAGAATTATTTAGGACTACCGTACAGTATATCACCACATAAAATCATAAAACAAGTTCCATTCTCTACTCGACATTACAGATAAGTACAGGACAACTGTCCTACAAGAGCCTACCATATCCTGTCTTTAAGAAAATCTTTGTTATACACTTTGACCAGCTTGGCTACTGAAAAAAAAAAGGTTGACAATGCAAATGAAGAGTCTGCTACAGAAAACTCAGTACAAATCCAGCCATTGCTCGTCAGGGTCACGGAAAGCTGGAGCCAATCCCCAGATTTCAGGTGACAAAGTACTCCATGAACAGGTCGCCAGTCTACTGCAGGGTGAACACAGATCAAAAGATCCATTCACACTCATATTCACAATAGCTGAAAAATGAGACCCAGAGAAAACCCACGCAAGCACAGCAAAAACATGCAAACTCCACAGAGAAATGCTCCAACCAAACACAAGGCTCGAATCCAGGATCTTTTTGCTGTGAGGCTAGAGTGTCAACCACTGCGTCACCATGCCACCTAGTCTGGTGACTAGAAGGGGTTAGCGTGACCCCCAAGAAATCAATTTTTTAGCGTCACTAGAATGATTTTAATGCGTAGATTACGATGTTTGATGTTGTCCCACATACCATTTTAAGGGTGCTATTTATGCAGAGTGCCACCATTATGGGAAAATGTTTTTTTTTTTTTTTCATTATAACTCACTTAATATTGCAAATAAGTCACAGGGTCCAATTTTGCAATGGAAATATTTAATGGCTGTTCCAAAGCTTTGGTACCATGTAAATTTACAAAATAGGGCCAACATCACAGAAAAATAGATTTTTCACCATGTCTCCTTCAATATTCCAAATATTTTGTAGAATAAGGTCTCCACTACCCCATTTAGATGGTCAAATAACACATTTGATTTATACTTGGACTAGATATAGATTGCTTTGGCACGTAAACATCAAAACTAGCGGTCATAATGAAAAAAGTGACATTTTCTTACATACATACATGCAATGTTTCTGTTTCTAATATATCCAACAAGCTATGATTGACATTTCTTTTGTTTAACAATAATCGAGCAAAGAGCTTTGTTTATCATCCAGAGTAGATCATTTGATCCGAACTACAGCTCATCACTACGATCATCACTTTTACTGAGATACTCGAGATCAAAGTCTTCGATTTCCTCGCACACTTCAAAAAAACATTTTCCCATAATGGGAAACTCTATGTGCTATGTACTGTATGTACACTTGTGCATAAAAATCACCGGACGTGGGACACTTTTTCAACCTGTTAACATCAAAAATCGTACTCAAAATAACTGTAGTTACGCTAATTAAAAAATTATTGCACGCAAACACCTTCTAACCACTAGATTAACTACCTCCCACAAATCTTTTAATATAAAATGATGTGTTAAGCATAATGCAGCGCAAAGAAGAACTACAAGTTCTTATGCAGGTGCAAAAACAGAAGGCAATAAGGTCGCCTCCAGAAGCACTTAGTCATACAGCCTGCACAAGTCTGGAAACTATTTGCATAAGATGGCACCTATAGTTTCATAAAGCCATGAACATAAAACACAAAATCATAAAATATATCTATTGATTGAGAATCTTCAGTTTGCACAGTAAACCATGCTAAAACCACTCCATGGGTTTACCACTGATCATAACCCAAACTTTTTAAGTCACAATATAATACAGTTCATCATGCTACCTAATGCAACCAATGCAAGGACCGAAATGTCCGGTATCGTGTCACAAAATGCAATGCAAAATAAGCCCTTTTGCGATCTATTCTCACCTTTGTATCTCTATTACTGCCGACATTTATCTTACTTCTGCAGATTCATCAAGACTATAAATCTCATTCTAATTTAATACCGTAAGACAGTTAAAATAAGCGCAGTGGATTTCAAACCCAATCCTGCATGTTAAAATAATCTTTCATGCACAAGCACATCTCCTAACTACTTGAGCTACCAATCCGCCAAGGAAACAGTGAACAACCTATAGTTATAGTCTCTCTCCCAAAAGCATGGTTAGACCCATGTTAATGTGTGTCAATAACAAGTTAACATGGCTGTCTGTGTTATCTGGTAACAGTAACCCAGTCTGTACTAACAGTGATTAAACTCAAAGCTGTTGGAAATGTAAGTTTATTTTCTCCTCTTATTTATTTTACACTCCGGTGCAGTTCTATATGTTTGTGCTGTGTTGGATTGCAACACTCAATGCGGTGTTTACATGATATCCGTCTGTGCTAATGCTACATTTTGATATGGAATATCTCCGGTTAGTTTGATTGGAGTGTGTGTCTAAGTAAGGTAAATAATATCATGCATTATTTCACATTTTAAAACAGAGCTCCAAAGCCATGAGCTCAATTTTGTTGTCGCGTCCGTCCTCATGTTCCATCACACAGGCATCTAACGCGCGCGCTGCGACTGTGCACTTGCACTTCGAGGATATTTCCTTGTTTACTCAGTGGTTTTTCTTCTTGAGGAAAAATAAGTTTTCGAATCCCATTGAAACAACACTAAGTTATATTATGGCTAGTTCTTTAATAATAGAAATAAATAACATTTGCAAACATTTTCGGAGCACAGTAAGTTTAGGCAGTTATTAAATATTTATATTATTCTCAGTTTAGATAAAAAAGCAAGATAAATTTACCAAATGAAAAATCCTGCTTGTTCTGAGCAGATGGTAGCTGGTAAGTAAGCACAAACTGGATTGTTTTGGAGGTTATAACCTGTCCATGTTCTTAACTTTCCTTTAACTTGTTGAACATTTTCATTAAACAGTGAGGCTGGAATTGAAACTCCATACTCCATACCTTTTCTCTCTCTAAACACAGAATATTAAATGTGAAATAATGCATGTTATTACCTACCTTACTGAGATCCACACTCCAAGCCAAACTAACTGTGCCTTTTGGAAAGAGAATATGTTAAAATATAATAAACCTGTTAGAATCATTTTAAGCATAACACCAGGATCTGGAAAGGGGGTTTTTATGGTCTTTATTCTGAAAACTTTGAAAATAAGATATTATAAAATTGCTATGCAAACCTCAACAATTGCTCTACAAAAAATTATGAACATTTCTGAGCCTGAAATGGCAAAATATCATGGAATTACCACTCATAGAGGATGTTAACCCAAAACAAATCACAGATACGACACAAAGCAATTTTTTAATAGCTAAACATTTAAGATTTTATGAAACATAAATAAAAACAAACAAACAAACAAGAAAACATACAAATAAATTAATACAAATTTTGATTAATTGTATATTATTGTCCAGATCAAGCAGAGAGCAAAAATTATGGAATCACTTTGTAATTTGCATTTCTAAAATTAATACCAACTCAAATCTAAAACTGACGTGAGCTGTTGTACTTGGTTAACAAACCCCCAACAAGAGAGCTTTTTCCTTTGAGAAGGAAATTCATCTCAGAGTGTTGCAAAAGGGTTTTCATATCCGTCAGCTGTGCCTTTTCTTTTTGCAACAAATTTGATAAAAACAAAATGGGAAGCTTAAAAAACATATGGGGAAATCAATGAAGAATTAAATCACCAGGCTCAAAAACTCAAAGTAAAGCCTTGAAAATAGAAAACACACAATGAAACTAACTGAAAAACAAATAGTCGGAAACAAGAATCAATGTTTGCAACAAAACTGCACAAAAGTGGCTAAATGAAATAGGAATTACATGTGAAACTAGAAGTGCACTCAGAGAGTGCAGACCTCCACCAAGTTAGTGTAATCTCTAAACTTTGGCTTCCAGTTTTTGGAAGAATGGTGTAGAATTACGATGCCCCTTGTGGCCTGTTCTGCAATTATTTTTTAGCTCTGTATTTTTTTCTCCTGGCTCAGAAGAAATGTTTAAGAGATAGTAAAACATCCTTCAAAAAACTCCTGAATCCGGATTCTGTTTCAGATCAGGCCAAACTTTTAAATAGCTCTTCGTTGGCCCAAGAACAATTAATTTTTATTCTTCTTTTTAATTTCATGGAAATCCGTTCATTAGTTTTCAAGTTATCGTGGATACAGGCACACACAAAGAAAGACAGACAGACAGACATGACCAATTCCATAAACTCTCCTCTTAATAGGAGAAGGGAAAGCAGCGCTAACACTTAACCAGAAGCAAACAATTTATAGTAGCCTAAAGAGAAGCAATCATGGAGTGTAGATGATTAGACAAAAGTTGTGTTCAGTGTTTAATCATGAACCTGAATTGGCCAAGGAGATGATACTGGAAAGTTTGTCCGGTGCTGTTCTAATGACAACATTAAAAATGACTGCTTGAATAAGAGAATAATTTTTTACTTTACATGAGAATACATGTCAGGTAAAGGACCAGAGGAGATGGCAATCATTTACTTAACACTTAATGCAGATGTGTATACTGAATTTTTTTTTCTCATTTGTTCAATTAAAAATAGGTTTGGTGATGATGAAATCATATTTCATGATGACTATGCATCTCGTCAAAAAGCAAAATGTTTAAGCTTTTGTTCAGGAAAGACATCAACTCAATGACATGACCAAAAAACCCGGATCTTAATCTGAAAATGTGTAGTGTAATTTAAAAAGAAATTGATCCATGGCTAGGTTCCATTCCACAAAACTGATCTGTCCACTACTATTCAAGAAAGCAGGAACCAGTTTAATGGAGAATATTGTTTTTCATTAGTGAAATCCATGCCTCAATGAAATTGGGTCACAGGAGACGCAACAAAGTACTAATTTTATTGTTTTTATCAATCCAAATCAGCTATTAAACTGTTTTGTACCATATCTGTGATTTGTTTATTTGCTACAATTAAAACAAACAAACAAACAAACAAAACAAAAAATAAATGAATAAAAAAAAGTGAGCTCTCTGTCCTGTGTACCAATTCCATAATTATTGCCAGGGATTGTATCCTGATATTTAAATGTGCTTAGGTCATACTAAGAGAAAAAACAAACCCCCATATAAACTGCAGCGTTATAATAACATTTATATTTTAATAAACAACAATAAACGCTTATTTGTTATTCAGATAGTTATCAGAAATAATACTATGAAGGTAAAATGATAAAGTACAAATCTAACCCATAGACAATTTTGTAACCAAACTATCTAGTCCCTATAAATAATTGTACCTTTTGCGGCTTTCCTGTGCTAACACACAAATGTCAACTCAGTAAAAGCTGTAAATTATCTGATTAGGTGAATTATTAGCAGGGAAACACTCAAATGTGCTGAGCAGGAGGTATTTCAGGACCAGGGTTAGAAACCTGTGCCTTAACACATTAACAGTTCGCTAGTGATGACACATAAGCATACAGGCTGTTGGGTAACCAAGTGGTATAAGTAGCTGTTGAGCTGTGCATTCTATTTGTATTTGGAAGTCGGGATTTCCGGGTCTCCAGTGTGAAAATGGAACATTCTCTGAGGTCAGACTCCCGATTCTGAAAATCATTGTTACTTCAACAACCTCAACCTCAAAATACAAGATGGCTGCTCCGCACATCAACAGAGTGAAAGCTGTAGTAGTATACTGTTGATTAGTACTACATGGGAACGGTACAATCTGATTGCTCCGCTATCTCTGGATTAATATTATCAGAGTTGATAATGCTGGCCAAAGGTCGGGGGTTCAAGCCCCACTATCAACAAGTCGTCCCTGTCCTAGTCAGTGACTTGGGAAGCACCCGGTGATTTCACATGGAATGACCATATGCTGTGATGGTTGTAAGCACAAAATTCCATGTAACGCTGTTATTGACTGGTATTGTTAATAATGGCTAGCCTGGCTTGAAATTATTGGTATTTGCTTTCCACCTTAAATTCCAGAACACGGTCGACTGAGGTGTGACGTCATTCCCTGCATCAACATCCAAATTAAAGGTGTTCTCAGCAGTTTCTTAGACTCCAGGGGTGTTTTTCCTTAAACAATTAAAAAAAAAACATTTCTTATTCCTTTTTTGGCAAAGAAGTACAGATATCTCCAGCTATCTGCTCAGAGAAACCCAGTGCTAGTAAACCAGAAAACCAGTTCCGACTGACCTATTGTTTGGATCAGCTTTTCACGAGTCAGTGAAGAGGTCCCTTGTTCACGTTCACATTGTGAACTCATAAAAACTTGTCCTGTCCGTAAGCACCAGTAAAACGACAGCACACAGACAGCTCAACCGAATATTCAAACAAACAGGAAGAAATGGCTGAATCCTAGTGAGATTTATTTTTATTTGGTTTATAGGACATAGCTGAATTCAGGAACTGGCTTTTGCCTGCTGTATCTTTAAAGGACCTGAAGTTTTCTTGGCAGTGAAATGAAGAAATGCAAGTTCAGCCAAAATAGACAGTAGAGCAGAAGAGAGAAACATGCCAAAATGCAGGGGCAACTCAGTCCAGGGGCTCATTTTTCCTAAATGATTCACGCTGGAAAGAAAAGCATTCCCCTGTCCTCAGATGAACTCTTCCCTCCCTCCACTCACTCTTACAAGGAAACCATGGGGGAGGGGAAAGAGCACCACATGCCACACCCCCTCTCTCCCTGTTTTGCGCGCACACACACACACACACACACACACACACAATATACAGGGGAAAGAAAAAAAAACGTACAATGCCAAAATGCTGAAAAAAGGTGGCATACTAACTACCGAAACATTATCATTATCTTTGCAGAAAGACTCTTAACATCATCAGAATCAGAAAATAGTGCCCGCTGATCCATTTTAATGCTTTAAATTGAAATAAAGAAACAAAGAAATAAATAAATTCTAATAATAAAAATAATGTGCTGTTTTCATAAAGGAAATTTACACCTACTGTAATAAACTTCCATTAAATTCCACGTGTTAATGAGACAATAAAGATTTTAAGTGTGTGTGTGTGTGTGTGTGTGTGTGTGTGTGTGTGTGTGTGTATTTGTACTCTACACATTGAGCACCGAAATGCATTTTCAACTAATAGAGTGAGGACATTTTTGAGAAGTAAGGACATTTCGGCTGGTCCTCATTTCGGCTGGTCCTCATTTCTTCAAAGGGCTTTTTGAGGACTAAGGCCTTTTTTTAGGGTTCAGGTTATAATTAGAATTAGGATTAGGGTAAAGGTTACGTTTCGGGTTAAGGTTGAGGTTAGAGATTTCATTATGTTAATGAATGTGCCCACAAAGGTAGAAGTGCAAGATTTTTCTGTGTGTGTGTGTGTTTGTGTGTGTGTGTTTCTTTGATTTTTTTCTTTAGCTTAGTCAATAATTAAATGCAGGAACTTTGCCACAAGTATGTCTATGAGAGTACAGTGTTATTACTCCAGACCTGTTCTCACAACCAGTGCTAATGTTGTACATAAATATATACAGAAATGTTTCAGTGACATATTCTCTACACCTGAGATCCTCACAGATACAATATTGTGCCAAAAACACCCTGAAGTGATAATAGGATGACTTCCATCACCTGTTTAAGGTCCATGTGCAGTATATGTAATATTATGAGAATAACTGTGTTTACACTTGTGTAATAATTAAATTCTTCTGATATAATATTTTTTGATCTTACAAAGCAGTTTTATCTATTGTCATGTAGCTGATTACCAAAACAAGTTTAATTAAAATTCAAAAAACCCACCTATAATAATCAAGCAGGTATTTCTTATACTTGTCTCATACTTGTAAGGTTTTCATTTATTCACTCTTGCTTGATGGGGTGGGGACTGATCCTTTGTGTCTGTTTGTCTGTCTGTGACCACGATAACTCAAAAAGTAATGGGCGGATTTCTACGAAATGTTAACCATATGTGGATCTTGGGCAAACGAAGAACGGATTAAAATTTAGGCGTGATCCGTATCTGGATCCGTAATGTTTTTGAAGGATTTTTTAAAAACATTGCGCTATAGGGCAAATAGATTGAAAGCAACCAGAATGCACCACAAGAATATACAGAGCTCAAATAATTATGGATTAGGCAACAAGAGGGCAAAGTAATTCTACATCAAATCGACATCATCTGCCACTATAACTCATACAAAGACAAGATTGCACTACCTTGGTGGAGGTCTGCACTCTCTGAGTGCATTTCTGGTTTGCTTTATCTAAATTGAAAACATTTAAAACAGAAGACAACAACGTTAACGGTTTATAAGCAGTACTGATCAAAATTCTTAGGTACCTTTTTTTTAGTATAAAATTTGTTATAAACGTTTGTTTTATGATGCATACATTATCATGTCGGTACAAAAGAATTTATTTTCCAGTCCACAAATGGAATGTCATGGAAAAATGCTTGTATGCTAGCTTTGGTTTTGCCCCTCAAAACATAATTGCAAATTGTATATGTTTACATTGAGTACTGTTACGCAATTAAAGCCAAGTTTTCATACAAAATCCAAATAAACGTGCCGATGGATCTCCAAGGTATGATAAGTATTAGCACCACGATTTCGAATGCACCCACTGCAATGTCATGTGACCTAAATACAAACTATTTCCACTGTGCAAACTAGGGCTTTATTGAAATTCACTTACTTTTTAGTTTGCAGTTTCAATTTCAATTTCAGCAGCCTAACGGAAACACTTGCGAGAGAAAAATACAGAAAAATACAGACTGCTGGGTTTTGCATACAAAAATAACAAACAGGTGTGACAGTCAAAGTATCTAGAAGAACTCGGACTGGTTATGCAACATGCTTAATAAATCTTATGGCTCACACCTTTCATGTATTACTGCTTACTGTCTTAATGTATTTTTTGTATGCCCACACACTTCATTTCATATTCTTTTGAATGCATCTTTGCTCTACTGCATTTCTCTGCGTGCATGTATAACTTAATGTACAGTACTGTACAATACATACTCCCTACTACAGTATCCCTTACTTCCATTTATTGTTATTTCGATAAACAAATGTTTATCATGTGAGAAATAATGGAACAACTTTGGTTAAATGAGCATCATGTGGCAGTATAAATGAATGGCTGTCCTGGCTGAAGGTTAAAGAGTGAATAGCATACATCCGGCTAATGTGGTATATTTTTATATAGCATTTAGAAAAAGTACAATAGATGGCCTTTTACACACAAACACACACAAGAATGACCCAAGTTTAGTATATATACACACATATATATA
>JBCNYH010000007.1:7620510-7635762 GCA_039654325.1 Tandanus tandanus
TGTGTGTGTGTGTGTGTGTGTGTGTGTGTGTGTGTGTTGGCCCTGCAATGGTCTGCCGAGCTGTTCAGGGTGTACCCAGCCTTCGCCCAGTGTCGGCTGAGATGGGCTCCAGCCTCCCCAAGACCTTAATAGAGGGTTAGTCAGTTCAGGAAATGAGTGAGTGAGTGAAGCTTTTTTCCAATTTATTCTTGACAAATTCCACAAAAATATGGAACAAAATATGGAATAAAGTATTATTATAGGTTAGGACATATTTTTCAATAATTAGACACAACCCCCCAAAAAAATAGGCCCTTATCAGCTTGTTGCAAGCTGTATATTGCTAACCAAGATGGTGGACCGGTGGAGCCGGTCTATCTTATATGCTATCTATGAAAAAGAATATTGGCAGGTGCCAATCATGCAATAATTATTCAGCTTATCTGATGTCATTGTTGGATAAGTTGGCTTGTAGTAGAATACCAAGAATTTGCTTGGCTTTCCACCATTCAGAAAAAAGAATATTTTGAATGAATAATAAATACCCTTATCTTACCAGATTACATTCTTCATATCACAAATGAGTATGTCCTGATTGTACATAAAAATAACTTTCACTTGCAGTGTTTTTCATTGTTTACTATAACAACTGACAGCTAATAAGAAGCCCAAATATGGTGGGCGATGACTTCCACTTATTGGGCCAGTGAGCACTCCAGTTCTATGAAGATCTCAGTGAGATGGACAATGATTCAAAGATAACTTGAAAAGTAAATCAAAACTTTTTTAAGAGCAAAAAAAGTAAAATGCTTCATTGATCAAGTAAGTCAACTCACCTGAAAATATTCGATTTGCATTTCACTTGCTGAATGTAAAACTGAATTGCAAAGTACTCCATGAACAGAACAGCAGGAGCAGAAGACAGCTGTATTATATGTTTGCAAAAACATCAAAATTTGGTGATATAGACTTCAGGCAGCCATGAGCTGTACAGGATTTGCTAACAAGTATTAAAAATGACAATGTAATTTATGCTGTTATATTTGCCCTGTTACTTTTGCACCCTTAAAAGGCTGAGCACATTCATTAATAAAAAAAAACTGTACTTTGAGTTCATATTTATTACTTACTGCACTTTCAAATCCAATACAGTTAAACTAACAATAACTTTGTTTATGTCTAAACATCTAATGACCTGGCTGTTTGTAGTTTTGTAGGAATTATGTCGTCTGTTTTTGTTTTTGCTGATCCTTACAACCATTTTAACGTGCCTTCCCAAATAATTTCTAACAGAAGTAATATTATTGTGTTTACATTTTGCCCTCGCCCTCCCACACAAACAGATGGATGATAGGACTGGTTTAAGGCAATCTGCAGAACAAGACAGCAGATGAATTTGATTTCCTCACGGACACTTAGTGTTATTCTTGCAGCTAGTCATAGACCGTTTCACACTATGTGATTCATCCGATAAATTCACACATGAATCGCTGGGACAGGCTGGGAAATTCGCATCAGTGAATCAGAGTTGGTGAGCACTGTCACCTCACAGCAAGAAGGCTGAGGGATTGAGTTTCTGTGTGGAGTTTACATATTGTTGCCATGCTTGCATGGGTTACTTCTGGGTATTTTGTTTTTCTCCCATAGTCCAAAGCATGCACATAAAATCAACTGGCTTCTCTAACTTCCCTATAGATGTGAATGTGAGGGTGAATAGTTGCTTATCTCTGTGATAGCCTTGCAATAAACTGATGACCTGTTTAAGATGTGCCCTGTAGCCTTCTCGAAGTCAGCTGTGATTGGCTCGAGCTTCACCATGACCCTGAAGAATAACCGGCATAGATAATGAATGAATAGATTAATGGATGGACGGATGGATGAACCAGTAACATCACACAAGTGTTGGCCATTAGAGATAGTAGTCACTGAGACTAACAATCATGTGGTATACTCTAGCTAAACACAGTAGCTGGTGTTTTTTTGGGATAAAGGCTACAGGTTGGCATATATCAACCCAAAGGGGATCATGTCTAGGTTATGACCATTGGTGCTGGGTCTTTGTCTGTGTTCCCCAGTACCTATGTTCCCACCTATGTCCAAATTTTACCGAACAGTTGCTGTTTGGTGTGGGACGGTTGCGTAGCTGTTAGACTGTTCACCTCACAGCAAGAAGGTCCTGGGTTCGAGTCCCGGACTCAGACGTTT
Organism: Tandanus tandanus; assembly: GCA_039654325.1. Taxonomy (NCBI): domain Eukaryota; kingdom Metazoa; phylum Chordata; class Actinopteri; order Siluriformes; family Plotosidae; genus Tandanus; species Tandanus tandanus. Next base: position 7,622,695 of record JBCNYH010000007.1, read on the forward strand.
CTGTGTGTTGTTTGCATGGTCTTCCCGTGATTGCATGGGTCTCCTCTGGGTACTCCGGTTTCCTCCTTAAGTCTAAAGACTTGCACATTGGACTGATTGTCCATAGGTGTGAATGTGAGTGTGAATAGTGTGTGTGTTGCCATGCGATGGTCTGTTGAGTTGTTTAGGGTGTACCCTACCTTCGCCCACTGTTGGCTGAGATAGGCTCTAGCCTCCCTGGGACCCTGATAGGATTAAGTGTTTCGGCAAATGAGTGAGTAAGTGAGTAAGATGCTGTTTATGAAAATAAATTATATTAAAGTAATAAAACACACATGAACATAGCTCAAAACAAGCTCAAAATAGCTAACTAGCATGTGCAATGACCAAGCATTTAGCCTTTTCAACTTGCAAGTTGTGCCCAAGATTTGCAACACAATGGATCACAAAGAAAAAATCTATCTGTGACTGATTCAAGTATCTCTGGTATCTGTTCACTTTGTCTAATGGTAAATTATTCAAATACAACCAGTAGATGGCAGCAGACAAAAAGATAAACTCTCACTCATCACTCAATCATTTGCCACTCAAACTCACACCTAGGGGCAATTTGGAACAGCCAGTTGGCCTAGTGTGCATGTCTTTGGACTGTGGGAAGAAACCGAAGTACCCAGAGGAAACCCACGCAATCACTGCGACTCGGACCCAGGACCTTCTTGTGGGCAGCACTACGCCATCATGCCGCCTACCAAAAGACGAAAGATTATCACAAATTCCTTGAAGCAACATTAAAGCACTGTATTCTGGATATTCAGTTAGATTAGATTTTATTTGTATAATGCTTTTAACAACATAATTTTTTACAAAGGTGCTTTACCGAACTTTGGATTTGGACCTACATCTCTAATGAGTAACCAGGTAGTGACAGTTGGCAGGAAAAAGCCCCTATAATAACACAAGGTAGAAACTTTGAAAGTTACCAGGCATGTAAGGGAACAGAACCTCTTTTGGGTGGTACTGAATGGTGGGATTATAATTATTATGTTAAACAGTATAAAATATGTTGAAAGATGCAGAGTTATCAATATGCTCATGTTGGGATGATGCTGTAAATCCTGGGATGAGTATGGTGTTTATGATCATAATAGAAGTTCTTTAAAATGCTGTGGTCAGAAAGGGCTTCTATTACACAACACATGCATGCTTAATATGTAAAATGATCTAAATACAAAAGATATTTCAGTGAGGTTATGAACATATTGTAGAATTATTTATGGGTTTTTCCACCACTAAAGCAGTTGTAACTATAGTAGGCTGTACGGCTCTCTAAGACATGCAAGATTTTCATTTTGTCCAAACTGTGGCTATCTGCTCTGAAGAGAATACCCGTGTAATGGTATGGGTAGATTCTCTCAAAAGCTAAATAAAAGCCATCTCTGCCATTGTGTCTGGACATTCTTTGTGGTTCACTGAAACAACTGCCGGAATAGCCAATGATTTATTTAAATTTTATTCCAAATTAGATAGTTTTAAAGAAGAGTGGCACAGTGGTGTAATGGTTGGAACTTCCAGCTTACAGCAAGAAGGTTTCAACCCTGGGTTTGAACCCCGTGCCTGGCGAGAGCATTTCTGTGTGAAGTTTGCATGTTTTCACTGTGCGTGCGTGGGTTTCCTCCAGGTGCTCAGGTCTCCTCCCACAGTCCAAAGACATGCACATTAGCCTAAATGGATATCTTTGATTGTTCTTTAGTGTGAATGTGAGTGGGAATAGTTGTGTGTGTGTTGGCTCTGTGACTCTCTGGCGAGCTGTTCAGGGTGTACCCTGCCATTGTCCAGAATCGGCTTGGATGGGCTCCCGCTTCCCTGTGACCCTAATAATGGATAAAGCAGTTTGGAAAATGAAACCAAGGATTAAAAAAAAGTATTTGAGTGCCCAATAAAGTAAACTAAACAAATACCGTTTATGACTAAGGTCATCCAGATATCTGAATACACATGTCCATCCTTGTGGTCCACTGGTGTGGCCTTGGGGTGTAGGAGAATCTATGATAAAGATCACAATTGATGTGATAGCATATATTTCTGTCATACAGCCAGGTTAGCTTTTTTCTCATCCTGTACACATATTGAACAGCATTCACATCACATTCCGGAGCTATCTCCATTACATCTTTTGTAAAAACTTCATACATTTCTAATAATTCCAGGTAAAATGCTACATACTTATGTTGCATCTCCTAGTTGGCTTTTCATCTTTAGTATTGTTTGCCTTGTTTACTGTTTACTACGGGGAGGACTCTATGTTCCAATAGACCATTGGTCCAGCAGCCCATTGGTCCGACAGACCATTGGTCCAACAGTCCTACTCATATAAGATGGGCGCCTTGCTTAAATCATTTGGGCACCCTGCTCAGTTCAGTGGGCTTAGGTTTAGGGGCCAATGGGCTTTCGGACCACTGGGCTGTAACTGTCGGACCAATGGGCTGTTGGACCAGTGGGCTATCGGAATGTAGGCCTGTGACCATTTACTTGTTAGCTCTGCATATTTCTCTGTGCTGTTGCTCAGTAGTGGCACTTTCCTCTCATCCTCTTGTGGTTTCGGGCTTCTTGCGGTCACCTTTTCTGAGTTATCTCCAGCCAATCACTGAGCTTGTAAATACTGTACATGCCACTCTTGCTTTCACTACTGATTTTGCTAAGCTAGAAGGGTACCATCTAGTGTCCATCCATTCTCCCCTCATTCTCTCCACCACTGGTAGATTTGTGGCTAAATTCTGCTTGTGTGACTGTGTGTGTTTCCTTCTCTGTACCATGAAATGTTCACTGCTGAGTCTGTAACATTAACTAGTTCCTCTAACTTAAAACAATGGCACAGAAGTTATTTCACATCTCTCCACTATCTGGCCAGCAAGGGGACGCATGGAAAGGGAAACATGGGCTTTTATACCTGAACCGATGAGCTCATCAGTCCTGGGCTTATCCGGTTTCTGCAGCGAGAAGCCACCAGGAGTTCAACTCCTCCTGGATGGGGCACTAGTCCATTGTAGGTTACCTTCTAAGTACTTTTACTGGTACTCATTTATACTGTGGGGTGGACAGAGGCACACTTGTGGTTAAGACCTTCTGTAGCAACATAGCATTAACATATTTTAGTGGTTTTCCATTAAAGTTGGTAGGAGTTGTTTTTTTCCGCATAGCCATAATCCCATAACCCCTCGTTCCCTCACTCTCCACAGTTATTAAATAATCCATACTGCAGGACTTGCTCTCTTATACATACAATTATACAAGTAGCCTTACTAATAGTTGTTTTATATCTGAATCATAATTTCACTTGTCAAGTTGCACAAACTGCTTAACACTGAGTGAAGGTTCTAGGAACATAGATTTTCATGCAGACAGTTTATGCACATTTAAGAAATGTTTTTGCACCCCCAGTGGCAACCTGTCCCTCCTTTTAAGACAAAATTATATTCTATTATGTTATTCATTCATCATTTTCTAAGCTGCATAATCCTAATTAGGGTCGCGAGGAGGCTGGCATCTCAGCCGACTCTGGGTAAAGGTGGGGTACACCCTGAACAGCTCGCCAGGCACAGCTTGCCAGGCCATTGCAGGGCCCTATTATATTATATTATATTATATTATATAAGATTAGATTAGATTTTAGCCATGGGCAAAATTAAGAAACCACTTTTAATGGGGATCCCCATAACAGATGAAATATTTTTGTTTGGGTGGCACGGTGGGTTCGATTCCCAGGCTCGGGTGTTCTGTGTGGAGTTTGCATGTTCTCCCTGTGCTTCTGTGGGTTTCCTCCAGATTCTCCAGTTTCCTCCCACAGTCCAAAGGTATACACGTTAGGCTAAATGGCTATTTCAAATTGACCATAGGTATGAGTGTGAATGCCAGTGTGTGTATGTATGTGTGTGTTGCCCTGCACAGAGTGATGCGAACTCTTATTCAATACTGCGCTCTAGTGGTCAATTTTTCACATGAGCTCTCTTCTGGCCTTCAGCTGAAAGAAATCAGCAGTAGCTCAGTAGTTAATGCTCAGGTTTACAAGCCCCCATCCCACCAGTGTGCCACAGTTGGTCCCTTGAGCAAGACCCTTCGCACTCAACTCCTCAGATGTATAAATGAGATAAGAAAAATGTACGTTTTTGCACTGATTAATGTAATGTAAGTTAATGAAAAGTCCTTGCAATGATTATACAATAATTTGAAATTTAAAAGTACATTGATTAATAATTTACACTAGCAAGCTCATAACCCATTCCCTCTCTTAAAGTTCACTGGATAAAGATTTGTTTCCCCTTTGATGATTTTACAAAGATTTTTCCTTTAAAATTCCTTTAAATACTGTATTTGACCACAATGTTTACTTACTCACTTATTTGCAGAATCGCTTACTCCTACTAGGGTCACAGCGAGGCTGGAGTCTATCTCACTTATCGAAGGCAGGGAACTCCCTGAACAGCTCGCCAATCCATTGCAGGGCTACACACACACACACACACACACACACACACACACACACACACACACACACACACATACACACAACCATTCACACTCACGACTAGGGGCTATTTGGACTGTGGGAGGAAACCAGAGTACCCAGGAAGAAACCCACACAAGCACGGGGAGAACATGCAAACTCCACACAGAAACGCTCAAAGACTCGAACCCAGGACCTTCTTTCTGTCAGGCGGACATGCTAACCACTACGCCACTGTGCCGCCACCACAGTGTTTAGATGTTGATAGAATGTCCATCTGGGAAGGGTGAAAGCAGTCCCTATTTTTATTTAAAGGAAAAAGAAAGAAAAGAAGAAGACTAAGTTGAATTTATTGCCTTGTGAAATTGTCTTTGGTTTTCTTTTATCTGCAGTTTTCGAGTAGGCGTATATCAATATTTTGTCATGTTTCTCAAAGTAAAAATGATGGTTTTATTAGATTTATGGGAAAACATTCAATTTAGGACCAGAATTTGGTCAGTAAAAACGTTTAATTCTTTCCTGTTCTACCACTCCCAAGTACAAAATTGGACCTGACCAAGGCCAAAGAGTCCACTTTGACCAAAAGCAAATAAATCCTGTAAAAGGAATGAGGACATCTGACCAGAATATAGCATATCAAACTGCTCTCATCATTTTTTTTTTCTTGGAATATTATTATAAGTATATTTCAGACTTTGGATCTTACACTTTAAGAAGACTCATAACATGAAAAACCTACATAATTATATAAACAGAGGAAAAATCACCAACAACAGAGACATATCAAATTTCAACAGTAGGCACCCCTCATTACAGAGCTTCATTTGTGAAATTATAATTTTTTTTTAGATTACAGGATGGTAATTGTTTAAAGCAGCTAGCTATGCCGCAAATTCCAGGAGGAAAAGGACTGTCTGATTTTTGAAGAGGGCGTATTGTGGGTCAATCTGAGGATTAGATTGACCCCGTTAGATTGCACAAAACCGAAAACCTCTTTCCACAGTCAACAGAGAGATTGTACAATTCACCAGAAAAGGCAAGTAATCAACTGCCTCCCTCTCAGGTCGACCTGGGCCCTCTGACAGGGGTCTTCAGACTGTCAAACGGATTGTTGAAAATGATCCCTGTTGTAAGGCAACTGATGTTGCAGAGAAACTCCAAATGAGTCAGAATACTGCTGTGAGGTATCTCCATCAACTCGGTTACTATATACTATGTGTATGTCCATGTATAAAACTATCAAAAATAATGGTGTCGATTTACTTTGATATGTCACTGTACTCTAACATATAGGGTTCTACTGTACGGTAAAGGAACAGACACTTTAATACACTCACTCTCTCTCCCTCATTTTCCTACTAGGGTCGTGGGGAGGCTGGTCCCCGGGGTACACCCTGAACAGCTGGACAGACCATCGCAGGGCAACATACTCACAACCATTCACCCTCACACTCACACCCTGGGTCAATTTGGAACAGCCAGTTAGCCTAATGTGCATGCCTTTGGACTGTGGGAGGAAACCGGAGTACCCGGAGGAAACCTCATGCAAGCATGGTGAGAACATGCGAACTCCACACAGAGACGCCTGAGGCTGGCACTCGAACCCAGGACCTTCCTGCTGTGAGGACATGCTAACCACTACGCCTCTGTGCCACCTGAATTAATACAGCCTTAGATGAAATACTATTAAGGCTCACCATGAATTTGTGAAAATTATACAAAGCAAGAATGATTTAATTTTGTCTGACTGTAAGAAAATTGTGTGAATTACTTTGAAATTATGGTTCAAGTATGTGGTACAGTTTTAAGTGCAGTGGGATCATCTGTTAATCCAACAAATGAATAAGAGAAGAAAAAAAAAAACCCTGGTGGCTCAACAGAGTAAGATGTGTAACTCTGTGGCTAAGAAGTCTGAGCTTATGCAGCACTTAATGACTTTCACACATGAATGTGGTCTAATTGTTTATAAAACAATCTTCAGCGTCATGCAAACTGAAGCAGATTGGTGAAATCATCATGTATATGGTGAGTCAAAGCCTCAAAGCGCCTGTGTTTGAAAAATAGCATTTTACTGACAGGTCTGAAAATGTCATTGTCGTCCATATTGACAATGAAGTCATGGTGTCATCTAGTCTGACTGAAAGGATGAACACCTTGAACGTTCTCTCGCTCTCTCTCTCTCTCTCGCTCTCTCTCTCTCTCTCTCTCTCTCTTTCTCTCTCTCCCTTTCTCCATCTCTCTCTCTCTTTCTCCATATCTCTCTCTCTCTCTCTCTCTCTCTCTCTCTCTCTGTCTCTCTCTTTCTGTGCAAACTCTGCAAAAACACTTTTAAAACGATGCCTGCCTAAGCAGTTGTCATGCACTTAGATCAGCAGACTGCCAAACTGAGACACACAGACAGAGATATTACCATCAAATTAAGAATGCTGTCCTTTCCATTACATTAAAATAAGTAGACAAATACAAGACAGTAAGCACTGGTTTATTCTGCTTTGGGTTAGGACACCATACATTTTCTGAGGTCGCTCCATAAGCTATAAGACCATGATCCACTGCTCAGCCAAAATAAAAGTTGTGCACTCTAATGTTTTGTTGGAGCATCTTTGCGTTGATAACAATGTACAATAGCCATATTCTTAACAGCTTACGCCATATCACAACATTTATTACCATCCAGTGTTGGGTTCATTTTTCACCAACATGAACTGATGACAGAAAAATTTAACCACTCCATAAAGTCTTCTCCAGCACATCCCAAAGACTTTCAACAGGGTTAAGGTCACAACTCTGTGGTGCCAGTTCATGGGTGAAAATGATTCCTCATGCTCCCTGAATATATACCTTCTCTATTTGAACCACAATTTTATATCCGTTCAATCAGGGAAGAAAAAGTCCATTGATGGGAATTTACTCATTCAGTAAATTCAGGTAGTCAGCTGACTTCATTTTATTGTCACATAATGTTGCTAAACCTTGACCATACCAACTAAAGCAACAATACCATGGTAATTACACGCTGTAATCAAGACTAAAGGCAGTCCACGAAAATATTAGAGCACACATGTGTTTTGATTTGTGTATGTTTTGGTTCAGAGTTTAACATTGGCATTTAAGAAACCTAATTCCAGACTAATTCTTTGAGCTTCCCCTGCCACCCTATGATCAGCTCCTCTTGGGAAAAAAGGGAGATGTAAACAAAAAGGGCCACATGCACCTAAACTGTCCCATGCCCAGCAATTATGCTTCATTTTCAAGGCAAGTAAACCTCTTTGTGACGCCTCATTACTGATACATAGTAACGTGCTGTTTTCTTCATCCGTGTGCAGTAAAAGCTGGCGACCTTTCACATTGTAGGCAGGTACAGAATGGCTCATGTCAGATGATGATAATAGACTGTACTTAAATTTATATCACTTGTATATTTAAAAATCTGCTAAACAAAACTCAGATGTCTGCACCTTGTCTGTGTATGCAGACTTGTTTTAGCAATGCTCTCCTCAAATTGCTACTTTGTGTGAGGTTACATTTTATAAAAAAAAAAAAAAACATTGTAAGTGCCTAAGTTTAGCTGACATAGCCTTCAACGGACAATGTGCAGAAGATTTTACTACCGTCCCATTGGTGATATTGTGCTTCAGAGCATCCACATTGTGGCCGATAGGGCCACAATAATGATGTGGACAATTTAATTAGCAATGTGTCCCCTAGAGTCTTTAATTGCCATGTTGTTGAAAAGCATTGCTATAAGATTTCGTTCTATATTAAAGACAGAAATATTCTTAAATCACAATTCTATACGCTTAAAAAAAAGGCTCCCTGACTGAGTAACAAAACTGCACTATATGCTGTGTTAAATTTGAAAAATATTTTGACTTCTTTCCATAAATTATATTAAATTATCATTCATTCATTTTCTGAACCGCTTATTCCTAATTAGGGTCGCGCGGAGGCTGGCGCCCATCTCAGCAGACTCTGGGCGAGGGCAGAGTACACCCTGGACAGCTCGCCAGGCCATCGCAGGGCAGAAACACGCTGACGTAGAGGTTATAGAGGCGTAGAGGTTATCACATCCGCCTCACAGGTTGAACTCTTGGGCTTGGTGAGGGTGTTTCTGTGTGGAGTTTGCATCTTCTACCTGTGCTAGTGTGGGTTTCCTCCAGGTGCTTCAGTGTGCTCCCACAGCCAAAAGATATGCATATTAGGCTAATGGGCTGTTTCAAATTTCCCCTAGATGGTGTGTTGGCCCTGCAATGAACTGGCGAGCTGTTCAGGGTATACCCCGCCTTTGCCCAGAGTTGGCTGAGATAGGCTCCAGCCTATCTACGACCTTAAAAGGATGTGGCATACTGTATGCACCAGATGTCTTGTCATCTCAGGTTGGCTGATAAGGTCAGGGTTACTACTAAATTTTCTTTGCTGTTTCGCTTTTGTCTGATGATTCAAAGGAGGTGATGGAGCATTACATCGACAAAATAAATACCTATATAATGTATATAAAAATCTTTTCAAAAATTATATGAGAATAGGACATTAAGGACAAACATAACATTAAATATTTATATGCATTATTTTGAAGATGAAGTCTATATATTAATAATTTCACAAAATAATTTCATCTATAATTTGTGGACGCTGATATATTGGCATCTCTGAAAGTCAAATCGTGCTCGTATCCATAAAGTTTCATGTAAATGTGACGAGTGACTTGCTCAACTCTCCTGTTTGTCAACATGCTGCAACGTCAAGCTCAATGGTGTTTTCCATAGGGAAAATGATTTGCCAACCTGTGCCAGTTTTCCTGTGCCAACAACAGGAAGCCCAATTAGGCTGCCAAGTCACTGAGTTGACACCGATTAGCTGTTATGTATCAGCTGGCATAAGGGTGGGCAGCAATATAAAAGAAACAGATTTATTATTAATAATGAAACTGAAACCCAAAAATAGAGAATAGAAATAGACCACAGAAAAATTCCTCACAGTTTACACAGATTTCTAAGTAGCTGTGGTAAAACAGGTGGTGATAAATCAAAGAATAAAGCATATATGCTTTGAATGTAACCATTATTGTGGGGTTTAAGCCAAGCTCTATAGCAGGGCTATTCGATTCATTTGGAATATGGGCTCAGACTTCTTAGCCACAGAGTTACACATCTTACTCTGTTGAGCCACCAGGGTTTTTTTTCCCTCTAATTCATTTGTTGGATTAACATAAAAACAATCCCAAATGAGGGGAGGAGAGCAGATACCTCGAAATCCGCTCCGAGGTTTCACCTTTCAAGCAATTACACAGCGCTGGATCTCCTTCCAAAAAAGGTTTCACTCCACTTCACACCTTGATTCAGGTGACCAAACGACGCCATATGCAAACCAGGTAAACAACCCTAGTAGATAAACTAACGCTAACCCTACAAACAAACCCTAGTGACCCTAACAAGCAATGATGGGAGGAACAGTGATTTGCATGTGACTTGACAGATTTTTCCTCAGCCTATATAAGGCTAGAACTTTGCACCAGATTTTCTAACTGACGAAGCTTTTTGGATTAAAAGCGAAACATCTTCAAAAAAACCACAGAAAGAAGTCCAGTTGCCTCGACTCAAGCTTTTTATGATTACCATGACCTGGGTGATTGAGAATCTAAACCAATGATACCTCGAAAGGTGATTGGCCCACTATATCAGGTTGTGACACAATGAGGCGGGGTAAATGAATTTGTTAAGACCAATTAAAAAAAAAAGTATTGATACAAAGAACAAAGGTTTTGTTAAGATACTGGGCAGTGGGTAGAAAAATCTTATTTCTCCTGAAACAATAGAAATATATTTATGGTGTTTTGGAAAAGACCTCCTTATATATTGTATTTGGTAAATGCATAATAACATTAATACATTGTATTATATCAAGACATATAGGGCCAAAGCATTTCCACATTCAAATGATAAAAAAAAATACACCACACTGAGTAATCGATCCAGGTGAGCCGTATCACAGACATTTAGAATGTATAACTAGCAGACAACATCCACTTCACACAACTGTACCAACAAAACCAACAGGAGTGTAGTATGGTATTGAATACAACTATAACAATATATGAGTGAATAGTAATATTATTATTCAGAATAGTGAATAATAATAACAATATTAAGATGAAGAAGAAGACGAAGAGAATTAAGTGAATATCAAGAAAGAAAAGCAAGGCTTTAATTTATAATAATACTAAGAGAAAGAGGAAAAAGGAAAGAAGAAGAAGTGAATATTAAGACAGAAAGGTTCCGTTTTAAATATTATAATAAGAAAAAGATAATGTGAATATCAACACATGGGCATAATACTTTAATGCAATATTGCAATAAAAACTGCAATATTCAATCTCTTCATAAATCAATCCTAATTACTAGTTTGATGAACAAAACTGTTACTCAACTGATTTAGTCACCAACATTTCACACCTGCACGTGCACACAGCTTTAATTTAATTGGCACAGATTTAATTTTAAACTGAAGTAATGTCTTAGGTACACGTCTTGCTTTTGCTCTTCTAATTTGAAAAATGTATTTCCCATCACAATGAGATTGACAGCGTTTGAGAGCTAAGAATTTGGTGAACAAAATCGAAACATCGACTTCAGTGTCTATGTTTTAAAAGTTCAACCAAGTTTCTATGTGAAAGTATGGCTTCTTGGCAAGGGGTCAAAGTGAGGTGAGTTTGTAAGTTCTCTCCACACTTGCGAGGGTTTCTGCTGGGTTTCGTCCACGTTTCAAAGATAGACTCAGACACCTATCAGTAAAGACATCTATCAGAAATTCAGATTTTAGGCAGTGCCTAAATCTATATATATTTTTTTCTTTACAGTAACATCTTTCTTCTTGCCACATACCCATTAATGTCAGAATTATGAAATGTCTGAGCTACAGTATGGTTGTCCTGAGTCATGATCTCACCCATTTCCGACACAGTAACTCTAACCTTTCCAACATGGACACCACAAATACACAAACACATCCAATCTGTCTGCCTCGCAGTGAATGCACATTTCCCAGAATGCACTGCCAAGGTCCGGGTCACCTATGTCTTTGATGAACTGTTTTGACCTCTGCCTGTTTTCACGTTTCCCCATTGGATTATTACCTGCTTACTGTCAGTAAAAATGGATTTAAAGTTATACTGCACTCGCATCCACATTTAACTCCTAATATCCTGTAAACAGCTTTTCCCATTTAAGCTGTAAATCTATACAACCTTTTGGGTTACCCTTGGCCTTGATTGCCTCTCTGTCTAATGCCATAGTTTTGGTTCCTGAGATTTGCTGGATGTGGAGAAATCGTACATTGCAAAATGATATTGTTTTCATTTTTTACTAAGAGGTTTAATGGAGCATCTACTAGATATTCAAAGTTTGAGATATTATCTTATAACCATACCCTGTCTGAAGTTTCCAGAACTTTTTCCTGGAATTGTTTTGATAGCTCTTTGGCCTTTAAATTTTTATTTATTGAGGTATATTCTCTACTTACAGTGTTAGGTGTATTTGTACTAAGAACTCATGACATTTAAATTCCTCACAAATTAAAAACCATAAACTAATTATGAAACTTCTGATGGCAACTGATTGCACTAATTTGCAGGTTTCACAACACTGCAGGTCGAAACTTAAGTTATTATTTTATTTTGCAAATTATACTGACTCCTCCCCAGCATTATGGGCTTTTTCTTTTGTAGATTTATAATTAAATTTAGCTAAGTTACTGTAATCCACTATACAATGCAGTTAGATTATTTCCATAAAGGGGCATCAGTAATTCTGGTACTGATTCTACACACAGACAACAAAGTATCAACAATATTTATTAGGATAATGTGGATATGTCCCAACTACAAAGGGGATTTTCAATATATTCCGTGTCACAGTGGGCTGAAATAGTGTGTTTGCATAAGACCCAAGTTCAAACAGCCACAGATGTACGCTGTGTGGATAAGTTTGTGAATGATTGTGGGAGAGAGAGAGAGAGTAAGAGAGAGAGAGAGATGTACATTTTGTAACTGCAATCACATGCCAACTCAGTAAACTCCTAATAGCAAACTGTATGCTCCTGTACATAAAGAAAATATGAACACAGAGGGAGGAAATAGTTACAAAAATCAATATTTACTCTTCTTTCTCTTTTTTTGTCACATGTATGTGCCTCATACTTGCTAACTTTAATTGTATCTTGGTTGCTTAGTTATGGTCAGCTCCAGAATAATTATACTTTTGTACTCCAAGAAAAGAGGAGAGACTATTTACTTCAAAAATACTTCAGAAATCTCCATGAAATAATAACTGCTTTCTGTAAAAAACTTGACAAACCCACAAACGTATGGACACCCTTAAAGAATGTTTAAAATACATGCAATGTAAGTCATTGTTGAAAAACAGGAACAAATGGGTTGTTGACATGCACATGTTATGGATAAAAATAAGCCATTAAAATTATATCTGTGCAATAAAAACGTTTCAAAAGTCTGGAACAGTTTTTTTTTTTTTTTTTTTTTTTTTTAAACAAAAACAGATAAAGGAAAGAGGGGGGGGGGGGGGGGGGGGGGG
>JBCNYH010000007.1:7635862-7646555 GCA_039654325.1 Tandanus tandanus
AAAGGGGGTTGGGAGAGGAAAAAGGGTCAAAAGGTTGGAAAAGGTTTTTTTTTTTTTTTTTTTTTTTTGAAAAAAAAAAAGAGAAAGGAAACAACACCCCCCCCCCCCCCCCCCCCCCAAAAAAATTTTTTTCAGAATTTCAGAATTCCTCGGTTTTGTTCATCCTTGAGTTTGTCAAGTTTCTGAATAGCCTATTAGGTACCAGCCGCATAATGACAAGCTGTTTGGTTTGCACAAAAGAAGCCCTTCCTGAGAGAAACCCACAAAATACAGGGCCTGAACTTTCCCAACTGCTATTGGCACAACAGTAAGAATAGTATTGTGGTCAAGTAAGACCAAAATGAAGGTTTTTGTCCATGAAAACCATCGGCATGTTGGGCAAATGTTGGGGGCTGTATACAAACAAAGAGCACCTGATACCCAAATATTGCAAATATTTTGGTGAATTATCAGTGCACTATGGCTTTTTTTTTTGTGGCTGGTGGTACTGGAGCTCATGAAAATGTGGTGGTGGGGGGTGTCGGGGTTGGGGGCTTGGTAATATGTGACCATAAGTGGAACAACATAATCAACCCCAAAATAAATACAAATTATGAAAGGAATTTTGGCAGGAGTACAAAACCAGTCTTTTGCATTTTGAACCTTATTGGAAACCTATGGTCTGAATAGTAATGGACTTTCATGTAGAAATATAAATTATCTTGAAATGGTCTGCATGAAAGGGTCATCCAAGTTCCATTTATATGTATTGTTATATATTACAGGAAGAGAGTGCTGCTATTCTTTCCAGGGGAAGTTTTATCAAATATTAATAATTTTAATTTTAGTTTAATCACAAAATATAATTAATTTGTTGTTTGATGTTTGACTTGGACATACATTGTTGTGTACACATTTTACAGGAAGAATAGAAATAATTCGATCAACTGTATTCTCATAAGCCTTCTATGGTTCTAAAGTACTCAAATTGGTGTTTTGATGATGATAGTAAGTGCTGTCTAACATAACACTTCAGCTCATAGGTGTTTAAGTGTGTTAAGTGAATTGTGAAATTTAACAGAAAAGCATGAACCACCAGACAATGTCCTACCTACCTGTAGCCAGGAGCCAAGGGAACAAACTTGGCCATGTGGTCTGGGATCAATTGATGGCAAACTCTCTTTCTTGTCACTCACAGTGAAACTAACTGTTAGTCGAAGCTTGTGGGCTCATGTTTGCTAAGAAGGGAGGTAGAGCTTACCTATGAGTTTGTTACACTGCCTTATGATGCAGTAGGAGCAGCAGTTTGAAGAGATGTGGTTGGCAGGCTACTTGGTTTAAGAACTGTTGAGTCTTTAGCGCATGATGAATGTGATCATTTGCAAGGTGGGGCCAAATAATTATGCAGTATATTAAACATATAGTACTAATAGAGGTAACATATATATTTTTTCTAGTCTCCATTATTATGTGTGTATGTTTAGCAACAGCTGGATTTAATGTAATGAGTCATATAAAAGGACAGGTCTCTAGTTTACTGGCTTGAAACTCAATACAGTCATTGAGGTCTTATCTCCAATACCCAAGCATGGTCCATGGCCTCCCACTGTGAATCTCATAGAGTGATGGGATCTTTCATAAACAGCAGTTTTGCAGTATTGTCCTCATGTCACTGGCACAGGAACAGGTCAGGAGGAAAATGAAATCCCTTTACTCAAAGATAAAGAGGTACAGTAAAGTTTAACTTTGAAGTCACAGAACTGTTCTAATCAATCTTAGTGGTTTCTGGCAAAACATCACACACCCTGTATAAGAAGGGTAAATCGATGCAGACATCCTGAGCCATGTCTGGGGCTGCTTGGGAAGTTAAAAAGCACATACATGACAAGTTAGCTCTTTGCTCGAAGGAAAGTAAACAATATCTCAAATGCCAAATGCAAATTATTATTTGTTTTTATGTACAATTTAATGTGAGAAAACACTAAAAGTCTTTTTCAGATTTAAAAAAGACATCTAAGATCATGTATTCATGATGTGTCACTGACTTTTTGTGGGAACGACCAGATGCTCCATTTACATCTGGATCAACCATATGAGGAGGAATAGCAAATACACTTAGATGCATTTGCTTATCCAGCTGTCTCAAAGCCACAGTCATGCATGGCAATAAGCAATGGGACATAACTGTCCAAAAATCAAAATCTGCAGTGTTAGCTTTAAAACTCATTGTTGAAGGATAAGTACTACCTTCTATTTCTTAAATTACATTTTCATCTACAGGGTGTATATTTTCATCTGTGAGGGAAAAAAAACAAATAAAACAAATGTGGAAGACATGAGGGAGTACACATTGCACTCTACGATTATTAGCACCCCTTGAAAAGTTTAATAAAGGGGTTAAAAAAATGAACAGATTTAGTGAAGTAGCTTCATCTAATGCTGAAAAAATGAGAAAAATGCAAAAAAATTTATTTAGAGAAAAACTAATTCCTTGTCCATAAATAATTATTTTAAACAAAAACACATGTGCCATGATTACTGTCAGCCATGGAAATGGTAGTGAATACAATGTAACTGAAGCATGTTTCCTATTTAAATTGCACATTTTCCAGTTGATTGGAGTACGTAGGAACTTTCAAGCTGTAATCCATGACTTCCTGATTAACTGGGATACAAGTATGTGGTGGTACAGAGGCAAATACCCTTAGTCAGCCATTAATACGGGACAGATACACATAACCACAACACAGAGAACACATAAACCAAATGAGGGAGAAATGCCAAAAAAAAAAAAATTTAATAAATAAAAAAAGCTACTCAACTGAAAATGCCCATTTCTGCAGTTAGATTAATAATAAAAACATCAATTGGAACTGTTACAAACTTGTCTGGGAGGGGACAAAAGTTTATATTGCCCTCACATACAGTAAATTGGTGTTGTTGAATTATAAGGAAAAGCTGAATCTTGGGCTTACCAAGTTACTAAAACTGCCATCAGATGCCACCAACATACCAACAGATTATTTGGAATCTGTGCCAGAAAAAACATTTTCTGTCAGTTGATGACAAAAGTTTGCACCACAAGTTTGCCAAAAGCTACTATCAATTTGACTGGAACTATATTCTATCGTCTGATGAAATAAAAATTTTGCTTTTTGGCAATAAACACACAAGGACGGTTTGGCTTAAAAAAAAGTATGGCTATAATTATAAGAACCTTATCCCAACTCTAAAATATGGTGGAGGTTCTGTGATGCTGTGGGGCTGTTTTTCCTCTAAAAGCCCTGAAAACTTGTTATAGTACATGGAATCATGGACTCCATGGAATACTCGACATTTTAAATGAATATCTGGATGCCTCTGCCAGGAAAGTAAAACTCGGTTGTAACTGGATCTGCCAGCAGGACAATGATCCAAAGCATATGTCCAAATCAACCCAAAAGTAAAGAGCTGACCACAGAATCAAGAGAGATCATGGAAAGAGTAATGGTCTCAGACACTCTGCTCTGTATTATCCAACCCTTTTACATGTTACAGGAGAAGCATCAGTGCTGTTTTATTGGTGAAGGAAGGTTGTACAATGCAATAAGCAGGGTGCCAGTAATCATGTTGTTGTGTGCCAATAATTGGTGAAAATAACTATTTCTCAAGGAGGTATTTATTGTTCTTGTCTCTGTCTTGCAGATTTTTCCAGATGAAGCCTTAGAAAAAAAAGGCAAATTTTATTTTTAAGCCTTTTTACTAATATTCATAAGGTGTGGCAATAATCATAAGGGGCACTGTATTTCAGAAGTGATATAACACCACTTGCCTTTCTTTGTGAAGAAAGTGCCATGTCACTGCAATATGCAGATTAATCTCATTTTAATAAAGGATGTGCAGAGAGTACAGTTCAGAGTCGTAGTCAGAATGCAGGTGCGAGTCAGACGATCAGGCAAGCAGTTCATCAAAGGTGAGGCAGAGGCGATAATCAGGAGACAGCCAAGATTCATACACAAATACCATCAATATCAAAGGCAGGGCTTAGTTCACAATCAAGTAGGTAAAATAAATCATACACTGGGTATCAACAGGAATATCAAAGGGCTTGGTGATGCACTGAAAGGAGCACTCAGAGATGATACTTGCCAAAGCTTTTTTTTGCAGAAGCCAGTCCTTAAATATTGTGTTGTTGATTGCAGGTGAGTGGCGATAGGTGTTCCAGGTCATGTGACTAGTAGTCAGGTGATTGAGGTTGGTGAAAGGAATGCTGGGAAGTGTGGTATGTGTACTGCAAGGATAGCGATGGTGTTGTGACAAAAAGATGTTTCTTGTATAACGGTAATATCAATACATTAATTAAAGCGCAATTTAAATTTCTAAACTATAATGCAATCAAAATCATTAAAGACATTCACTGGCAGACACAAGAAGGATTGAATGCATGACTGATGGCTAAAATGACAAATCTCTAAAATTAAGTGCTCAAGATTCTGATTCTAATGTAGAAGGATTGGATTTGGCGGCCTCCAGGCCTTGTACCATGTGTGGTAGATGCTGATGCCTCTTCTTGGTTTGGCATACTTAATAAATACATTCTGCTAGCCTGGTGTACCTGTTGTTGCTGTTGAATTAACTCCCACACAGACACAGCTATCTTGGTGGCTTCTCTTATTTTGCTATTTGTCAAGATACTTAATTATTTAAAGTGATAGGAAGAGGGCAGCATGATGGTGTAGTGGTTAGCATGACTGCCTCACAGCAAAAAGTTCCTGTGTTCGAGTCCTGGGCTTGGGCATTTTTGAGTGGAATTTGCAGGTTCTCCCTGTGATTGTGTGGGTTTCCTTCGGGTACTCCGGTTTTCGTACTCATAGCAAGAAGGTCCTGGGTTTGAGTCCTAGCCTCCGGAGTTTCTGTGTGGAATTTGCATGTCCTCTCCGTGGGTTTCCTTCGGGTACTACAGTTTGCTTCCAAAATCACGCACATTAGGCTAAGTGGGTGTTGTGTGTGTTGCTACTATTATTGGGTGTTGTGTGGCATGCTACTCAAGGTGTATCCTGCCTTCACCCTGTGTCGGCTGAGATAGGCTCCAGCCTCTCCGCGACCTTAAAGTAGAATTATTTGCAGCCTTAAAATAAGCATATTTACACAATCGGTAGCTGTGCCTATCAAAATACCAATACTGTTGCTGTAATTTGTTTAGGGCAAATAAGAAATAAATTGAAAAATAAATCTTCACTTGAGGGCTGCCCTCTGCTGGAAGATTTTCCGGCGGAAGTGACATAGAAGCGGTACATATAAATTTAAGAAGTTTACTACAATTTCCACACTTTGGTTGTTTAGAACAGATTTTTAAAAAATATATATTATTTCCCCCTCTAGAATAAGCAGTGTTTATCTGTAGACGCGAAAACAGCTTCAACACAATACATGTACAGGTAGCCTACGCCTACGGCCATCTACCACACTAAACAGATTTTTAGATTCAAAAAGTTTAAAGCCATATTACCTTTTTAAGATGTCTTTTAAGCTGCCTTTTGTCTCTGGCCTTGTCGACCTTCAGTTGTCGGTGCACAAAAATAGTATGCATCTTCCACCAAGGTTTTCCATTTTAGCGGGAAACACCAGTCCTCAAAATGATCCTCACAGACAACTTTATGCTTACTGCAAGTAAATTTATCTACAGAATGCCCAGTTCCAATATTATGAAGCCAACATATGGCTAAATTATGCTTTTCAGGAAATTTATGGAAAAAAAACTCTTGGCCTTCGCTTTACATGCTTGTTGGTATAGCCAAACGCCTGGCATTCCGGCATAGCACTGTCTTGCTACTGGCGCTTTGACGTCATAATCTCGCGATTTCTCACCCTCGTATCTATTTCGTGAAGTACAAATGGCGGTCTTTACAAACTGATGGATCTGTATTCAGGTCATGTTTCTAAACAATGACTGAAATATCTTAAATTAAAAGTTTTGGTGGTAAAATTTAAGTTATTTATATTCTACAGCAGTGAGGAAGGCCTGAACTTACTTTCACTTTAATGGGTTTAAGCGGTTCAGTAAATGAGTGAGTGATAGGAAGACATATGTATTGTAACTCAATCACTAGTGTAAATATTTCCAGTGCAGCACATCAAGGCCCAGAGGCTGTCACAGGCCCATGTAGGAGGTCAGAAACAATAATTTAGACTTCAACAGCTTGCCTAATATGATATTTTTGACATTAAGTCAAAATACAGAAGTGAGTGAATAATGAACGTGTCTTCCCCTGCGGTTCTGCTTGTACTGATAATTAAAAAAAAAATGTTTTGAACAAATGCAGTAATTCAAGTTGTCATCTTTTCATCTGTAAGGAAATGTTTGTCAGGGTTTTTTTCCCCACATATTAACAGGATTAGTCTTGAAAAGGCATTCGGTCTAAAAAAGAATCTGCAAACATGTATACACAAGTATGACGTGATCTGGTATGGTGTAAAAGTACACAAAACTAACACATGTCCTGACAATAGTACTCTATAAAAAGTGGCTCGTGTTTGAAGATTTTAATTAAAGCAAATGAGAAAATCCCCACCCTTTATCCACAGGGACAAACAAGACCATCTTTTTACAGGAATACTTCAAACAACGTGTCTGTTTAAATCCCTTGTGGAATTTTATACTGACATTCAGTCATACCGACAACCATCTGGTATTAGTGGCATTATTATGAAGGTTTTTTTTTTTTAAAGAATTGTAAAATATGGGATTTAGAACAAAGACCCTTTGTTCTTCAGTGTATTTACAACAACAGTGTCTCACTGACTGAGATGAGTGACAAGCACCAAAAAAACCCCAGACGTCACAGAGGTACTGAATTTTTATTTTGAGTACCCATGCACCTCATGATTTTATTGAATTTGTATATCAAGAAGGTAGAGTCTTTGAAAAATAAAAATAAATGTTCACATGATATATGCAGGGCGGTACAGTGGCGCACTGGTTAGCACATCTGCCTCACAACACGAAGGCCTGGGGCGTTTCCGTGCGGAGTTTGCATGTTCTCCTCGCGCTTGCGTGAGTTTCCTCCGGGTACTCCGGTTTCTTTCCACAGTCCAAAAACATGCACAGTAGGCTGATTGGCGGCTCCAGATCACCCCTAGGTGTGAGAGTAAGTGTGAATGGTTGTATATGTGTTGACCCTGCGATGGCCTGGTGAGCTGTCCAGGGCGTACCCTGCCCTCGCCCAGGGTCAGCTGAGATGGGCGCCAGCCTCCCCGCGACCCTAATTAGGAATAAGCGGTTCAGAAAATGAATGAATGAATGAATGAATGAATGAATAAATGATATATGCAGGGGGCATAGTAGGGGTTATCACGTCCACCTCACAGTAAGAAGGTCCTGGGTTCAAGTCCCAAGCTCGGGCGTTTCTGTGTGGTGTTTGCATATTCTTCTCATGTTGCATGGGTTTCCTCCAGGTACTTTGGTTTCCTCCCACTGTCCAAAGACACGCACAACATGATAATTGGCTGTTCCAAGCTGCCCCTAGGTGCGGATGTGATTTTGAATAGTTGTG
Organism: Tandanus tandanus; assembly: GCA_039654325.1. NCBI lineage: Eukaryota > Metazoa > Chordata > Actinopteri > Siluriformes > Plotosidae > Tandanus > Tandanus tandanus. The sequence goes on from JBCNYH010000007.1 coordinate 7,643,374, forward strand.
TATGTGTTGACCCTGCGATGTTCTGGCAAGCTATTCAGGGTGTACCCTGCCTTCGCCCAGGATCAGCTGAGATACGCACCAGCGTCCCTGCAACCCTAATAGTAGGATAAAGCAGTTCGGCAAATGAGTTAGCAAGTGAAGATATATGCAAGTGTGGTATGATGTTTACACACAGGTATCATTAACATGGGCTATAAGTATGATGAGAGAGAGAGAGAGCGAGAGAGAGAGAGAGAGAGAGAGAGAGAGAGAGAGAGAGAGACTGTTTCTTCATTACAGGTTGCTGTGGTCTGAAGTCAGTCATGCACAACAGATTGTCTTTAGAAAGCCGAACGAATTGAAAACATTCACAAAGCCATTTCAAACACTTTACTATAGAAACATATGGGCATGTATCTCAGCTAACAACAGACTTGCAATATGGAGTGACGTCATGTTCTCGGGCATCTTAACAGGTTTTCTTACAGTAATATTGTAAAGTATAAAGTACATTTTACCCTCATGTGATTTCATTGCTGTCAGAAATATGAATAGGCATCACCGCCTCTGCAGTAAGAAATGTGAAAACACCAACCATGCAATACCAAGCATGAAGAAACTTTTCAATGCTCACTATATCATAAAAATCGAGAACTTCCAAGTCATGTTATGTCATGGCGGACATGACAAGGCTGGATCGCATCTCAGCCAACTCTGGGCAAAGGCGGGGTTCTCAATGAACAACTTGCCAGACCATCGCAGGGTCAACACAGACATACAAGCATTCACACTCACATTCACACCTAGGGGCATTTTGGAATACCCAGTTAGACTAATGTGTATGCAAACTTTATACAGAAACACCCCAGCCTGGCTCTTTAACCTTTCTTGCTATGAGGCGAACGTGTTCACCACTACACCACCGTGCCACCCAGCCACCTCATAAGTGTTAATTATTTAGTGTCACCCAAATAAGGATGGGTCTCCTTTGAGTCTGGTTCCTCTCAAGGTTTTTCCTTCATGTTATCTCGGGGAGTTTTTCCTTGACACTCTCATCACAGGGTTCCTTGTTAGGAATGTATACAATATATACTGTATAGAGAAATGTTTAAATTCTTTTCATTTTTATATTCAAATCTATTCATTCTGTAAAGCTGCTTTACGATGATGTAAAATGTGCTATACAAATACAGGGAACTACTGTATGTGATTTATACTGCACAAAGCTTTCACTACCTTCATGAATCAAGATTTTTATAAAGACAGATCCAAGCAATTATGTTGTTAAAATGCAGGCTAACCCTGACCTAGCATTGTGACCATGGAACTGGTGCCGCTTGTCCTCCTCTCACAGATTATGTGAACTCTTTCTCACACAATTTTTGATAGTTTATCCTTCAGATCAATTCCAGCATGATATACTTAAACCACAGAGCACTGTGAAACAGCTTATCCAATCCCTTCAAAAAACTAGGCTTACTGAATACTAGAAAAACTTGAATCCGTTTTATTAGAAATACGTCTCTGTTATGTAAGGGATGAAACATGCCCGGGCATGCTGTTGATTATTATCCTATAATGGCACATTCTGACTTATTCTGATATTCCTCTTATATCACAGCAAATAACCAATGTTTAGAAGTTTGTGTTCATTAAAGGGCAACACTTCATACTTAAAAAAGCAAGAAGGCTGGGTTCGATTCCCGGGCTCGGGCATTACTGTGAGGATTTACGTTTGTATGTTCTCCCTATGCTTGCGTGGGTTTCCTCCGGGTACTCTGGTTTCCTCCGACAGTCCAAAAACGTGCACAGTAGGCTGATTGGCTGTTCCAAATTGCCCCTAGGTGTGAGTGTGAGTGTAAATGGTTGTGTGTGTGTTGGCCCTGCGATGGCCTGATGAGCTGTCCAGGGTGTACCCCACCCTCGTCCAGAGTCAGCTGAGATGGGCACCAGCCTTCCTGTAACCCTAATTAGGATTAAGCGGCTTTTATTGATTCAACCACCTCCACTACCGTCAATGTTTTCAAATGTTTGAAAGTTTTTACTAGCATATAAACTCAAACAGGATTTGCATCCACCTAGTCACCTAGTTTAGAGTACCTCTCATTCACTCATTTTCTGAACCGCGAAGTGAAGGCGGAGTAAACCCTGAACAACTGACCAGATCATTGCAGGGCCAACACACACACACACACACACACACACACACACACACACACACACACACACACACACAGACATACACACACACAATCATCCTAACACACTTACACTCACACCTAGGGGCAATTTGGAGCAGCCAGCCACAGCCTAATGTGCAGGTCTTTGGACTGTGGGAGAAAAGTGGAGTACCCAGAGGGAACCCATGCAGCATGGGGAGAACATTCAAATCCATGCAGAAACTCTCTTGCCGAGCCCAAAACTCGAACCCAGAACCTTCTTTCTGTAAGGCAGATGTGCTAACTTTTTGTGTTTAGATTATGTTTAGATTATCCTGTAAGAAAAATAACTCTCTCTTACTCTGTCTACTTAGTCACTGTTGTTTAGACACTGTTGTCTCTCACACTCATTGGCCAAACTGCTCAATCCTCTTAGGGTCTCAGAGAGGCTGGAGCCTATCTCAGCCATCACTGGGCGAAGGCGGGATTCACCCTGAACAGCTTGTCAGAGTGTTGCAGGGCTAACACACACACACACACACACACACACCACTCACAACCACACCTAGGGGCAATTTGAAACAGCCAATTAACCTAATATGCATGCCTTTGGACTGCTGAAGAAAACCGGAGTACCCAAAGTAAAACCATTCAGAACGGGGGAGAACATTCAAATTCCATGCAGAAATGCATTTGCCGAACTTGAGACTTGAACCCAGGACCTTCTTGCTTTGAGGCATACATGCTAACCACTACACCACTGTGCCAACCTGTTTAGATGATCCTGTAAAAAATAAAAATAAAAACTTACTCTCACTCACTCTGTCCACCTAGTCGCTGTTGTTTAAAGTATCTCTCTTACACTCACTGGCCGAACCACTTAATCCTGTTAGGGTCACGGTGAGGCTGGAGCCTATCTTAGGTGACACCGAGTGAAGGCTGGGTACACCCTGAACAGCTTGGCAGATCATTGCAGGGTCAACACACACACACACACACACACACACACACACACACACACACACACACACACACACACACACA
>JBCNYH010000007.1:7667241-7685212 GCA_039654325.1 Tandanus tandanus
TGTGCCCTCTTAACCAGAGACGCAGTGTTCACAGACCAAGTGAGATCGTCTGTGATGTGCACCCCCAGGAACTTGGTTCTGCTAATACTCTCCTCCAGGTTTCCTCCAACTGTCCAAAGATATGCACATTAGGCTAATTGGCTGTTCCAAATTGCCCCTAGGTGTGAGTGTTAATGGTTGTGTGTTTTTATTTTTAATTTTCTTGACTGAATTTTCTAGATGAGGACTGTATGCTGTCAGAGACATCAATTTAGGACAAGGAACATCTTAAAGTTTTGAATGCATTAGATAATGCTGAGAAAGTTGCTGAAGGTTTAACTGTTGTAACTTGTAAGAGAAAGGTTATTCAATAGATTGTTTTAAAAGCCAGCTTTCCCATTTTGTGTACTTCATTCATGCTCACACCTAGTTAATAATCCTTCCGCTCGAACGTTACCTACTTTCAAAACCACATTTGTAAATTGGCTGACTGATACAGTACAACATTTTACATAGCCACTGCATATCCAATCACGCAACCACAGGTCTAATCACTTGTATAACTTACAGTGTTTTTTTATATTGCCTTGAGAACATATGCCAATTAAATGAAAGAATAGACGTGACAGTTATAACTGCGGCTGTGCAAGTGCTTGGCATTTACTTATTTAGGACAGAAGAGCAGCCGTAGAACCCTGGTTGTATTGAAATTGGGCAATCTAGTAAGGCAAGATCCTTAGGGAAAAATGTATAGCATGGATATTCCACATGAGACCTATCTATATAGTACAATATAGTGCACCTATTTTTCCTCTTTCTTTTTTTTTTCCTGTAAAATGAAGTACAACCGAACAAAGTTTCAAAATGCTTATCATTGTAGAGAGACATTCCAAGGAAGAAAATAAGGAAGTATGCCTGTTTATATATTTCTCTTCTTCTAGTAATGCTTCAATGATGTTAAAATATGGTGAGAGTGAATGTGGAATCCCTTTGTATTTTTAGCTATCTAAATATCTTGCTTTTTATTATGATGATGATGATGATGATGATGATTATTATTATATGGAGGCGCAGTACTTAGCACGTCCGTCTCACAACAAGAAGGCCCAGGTTCGATTCCTGGGCTCTGGGTGTTTCTGTGTGGAGTTTGCATGTTCTCCCTGTGCTTGCGTGGGTTTCCTCCAGGTACTCCGGTTTCCTCCCACAGTCACAAAATATGCACAGTCGGCTAATTGTCTGTTCCAAATTGCCCCTAGGTGTGAGTGAGTAAGAATGGTAGTGTGTGTGTGTTAGCCCTGCGATAGCCTTGTAAACTGTCCAGGGTGTCACCCTTAACCCTAATTAGGATTAAGTGGTTTAAAAAATGAATGAAAAATGAATTTATTATTATTAATATTATTATTATTATTATTATTATTATTATTATTGCACAAAGGCAATTTTTAACAGACATTTTTCCCTAAAAGAGGTGAACATGGCTAATATGCAGGTGTATGTACAGCTAAATAAATATTATATGATTTGTTATTTTCAGAATTAAATTCTATTATGTGCTGCCTATAAATCTTTGTAGTTTTCTAATATGTTTTAAAATAAATTGCTCCAACTTATTAGCAGTAGACATAATAACAAACACGGGCCAAAAAAATCATGCGGTAAAATTTTTCATACAAGTTCAATGCTGAAATAAAATAATGAATCAGGACAATATTGTTATTGTAGACATTTTAAACTGTTGTCACTTATCGAGCTGTTGCACCAGTTGAGGAATATGTGAATCGTAATTGTAATATAACTGCCAGGCTCGGGCTATAATTTTCTTCTGTTCTTCTTTCAGTCGTATTTGTGTTTTTATAGATTGTTAGAGGTTGTTTCACTGGTAACATTAATTTCGGTAAGTTAGTCAGTTTGCTCTTTGATACAAGATCCAACATTTATTTATTAGAGCTAGAAGTGCTTTTTTTCCCTCCAAGGTTAAAAGATTGTACATATTTTATCATCACATGCAAAACATTAGAAGCTATGTGTCATGATGCCGACAGATGGACCTAAGTGCAGGCTTTTTATTAAAACCAGTTTAGCAGACAAACAAAAGGGCCAGACAATACTCAGAACATGAGGCAGGCTAATGGTCAAGCAATCAGATTAACTTGATAAATGAGAAGCAGGTTGTAGTCTAACACTAATCATAACTGATTCCTCTGGAAGATTCTTCCTTTTGCCATTTCAGGGAGCTTTCTGTTTGTTGCTAACACCTCTGATTTGCTCTTTAAGGATAAATGTATTAGCGTGGTGAGGTTGCAATTTTTGCAATTTATATACGATATTTCTGTGAAGATGGCTTGTGAAAATGTCTGGTGTTGAAAGTAAAATGGATTGGAATTGAACTGAAAAACCAAGCTTGAACTCGACACAGACACAACGCTGGTGTGAGACTCGAGGCTGGGTCTGAATGCTCAGTTTGTACTAATGTTGGTTAAGTACATATGAATACACTTTCATTTTGCTATGTTCTACTAAGTATGCGTGAGAGTAAGTAAGAACACATATCGGACATATTCTGCCACCATCTTAACTATATTTTGACTTCAATATTTGCAGCACTAGTATTAAAACTAACTTATCACTAGCTAACAAGAAAAAATTTACGTCAGCTTGTAGTTCACAAAGCAAATTAGTTTATGCTCCTCATATTAGAATATTTTTCATTTCACTTTGCTTTATCTTTTAAACGATTCATGGGGAGAAATCTCAGCCGACTCAGGGAAAAGGTGGGGTACGCCGTTAATAGCTCACCAGACCGTCACAGAGCTAACACAAACGCAACCATTCACACTCACATTCTCACCTGGGGCAATCGAGAATGTCCAAATAGCCTGATGTGCATGTCTTTGGACTGTGTGAGGAAAAGGGAGCACCTGGAGAAAATCCATGCAAGCACAGGGAAAACGTGCAAACTTAGGGCTTGGACTCAGGACTTCTTACCACCATGCCACCACTCATACTAGATCATGATATATAAATTACTTTTAGTGTGTTTAAATACCATTTTTTTAATACTCTTATTTTTTTCCCTTTGTCTTTTACTATGGGAAATCTTCTTCACTGGGCATTCAGAGGCTACAGATGAATTAATGGACACTGTGCTGTAAGCATGGTACCGGTATGGTACTCTTGCATACTACAGATTTAGTATGTATCCGAGTAACTTTCAACTACTACTAAATGCACATATGCATTTGGACAATGTATACCATTATATACTGATAATGTGTACCATTTTTTACATGCTCAAATATGCTTGTATGATTGTTCGGACACAGGCTGAGAGTTGGGTTTATTTAGTGGGGTGGGGTGTGTGTGTGTGTGTGTGTGTGTGTGTGTGTGTGTGAGATAGCAAACAGGTGAAGTCCGGATTAGTAATCAGGTTTGTGTGAAACAGGGCAGAAGCTGCACTGAAGTTTCGGCTTGAACTAAATGCCAGATTATCAGCACAGATCAAGATGTAGTAATTGTTTAAAGGTACAATATCATGATCGAATGGTTAAACATTCTGAACTCTAACCCGAGAATTAGCATCAACTTCAGCCCTGAAGTAAATAGGAAAAAATTAAATCTGCATTTTCCGACTATGATCTGGAGTTAAAGCAGTAAAGGTTAATACTGAGTTTTCTGTTCGCCTCTCTTCATAATTTTCATGTTCATTTGTATCAAATGTCTTTAGTTTAATTATCTGTGTAACGAGTTGATGTTCCGTGTTCCCGTTCATGTTTCATGTTGTTTGCTTGATGAAAGGTTGCTGGCCATAATCATGCAAGTGAGTGACACATAAAAGCCAATCAGCATTAACTCGGTTTTATTGAGTTTCCTTTGGCACAACCATCCAAATCATAATCCATGCCTATGGTGCTCCACTCAGTAGCTCCGCTGTAAAAGATTAAACATCATGATATCAAAATGTAATCTCATTACATTCATTATAAGAGCTAATTTGTACACTCTAAAATTTCACTAACTAACCCTTTGGTACGTGAGTGACTTTTGCCTGTACTTTTGATTATTGCAAAAAAAAAGAAGGAGAGAGAGAGAGAGAGAGAGAGAGAGAGAGAGAGAGAGAGAGTTTTATTAGTGGTTTGAGAAACATTCAAATGTTGAAATTTAACTGTTCCACAGTCAAGCGTGTCCAAAAAACACAGCTTTTATCTACTGAATTTTTGAGCCTCTTAACCATATGAATAATTTTACAGCTGAGGTAAAGTTGTTGGTAATGGCTTCAGTGGCTTTGTTCACATTTACTTTTCGGTTAACTCTGGCCTGATAGATCCAAGTTGTTACTTTGACACTAATTGAAAATATCCTTTAAGTTAGAATTACTTTTAAGAGGAGTATTCCTCCTTATTCCAGGTGCCTAATCTTTATATTTTGTATTTTATTTAACCATTTTAAAAAATGGATAGCATTGTAAGTGAAAGAGTTAAAGGTCACATAACCACAATGCTGATTCGCTCTCTGCTTGGCCAGTCTCGGTAAGCTTGGACAATCTCTGGCCATTTTATTTTGGCTTTCCAGTGCGGCACACATTAATAGCTGGGTTATTGGATATTACTGAGCCCCCCAGAGATTGCATTCAAGGAAAGATTCTGTTTCATAAAATGGTCAGGTAACCTGATCCTAATTTCAGTGTTACTCAGGAAACATATATATCTGTGGAAGGAAATTCATGGCTAAGAGTTTCTATATCCTACTGTTGAAAGGGATTACTGATACATTAAAAAGAGAAAAATAAAAAACCTGTCAAGAGCAAAAGTTTGTAGGTCTTAAAAAAAAAATGCCTGCGATTTGTTGGTAGCCAAACTACTTCACATGAAATTTCAACCAAGTCAATAAACCTCCTCTCTTTGTGTGTTGTGTGTATCAGCATTCAGCTTTAGAAAAGATCCCCATAATCCTGTGTTTGAAATGGGACTAAAAATTATGGCTTTTCCAATTTCCACTACACAATAGAGGTGTTGAAAGAGTAAAGTACTAAAACGCTTTTGCGTTTACCGTTCTGTCACCCTGGCCATTCAGTGTATCCATGTGAATAGAGATTGTGACTGAGCTCAAGGAAAAATTACTTCAGTACATACTTACTCACTTCATCACAAGGCCAGTTAAAGGGCAGGTGGATGAGCCTTCCAACCTCAAACAGTTTTGGATTTTTATCAAGCACAGGAATGTTTTGTTGATTGAAAACAAAAGATCTCAATCCAAAAGAGGTTATGGAATTGTTTTTGCATACTGGCCTCTCATTATATTGACTGTAATCTTAGAACCTTGAGCTTTAATATGCATGGTGTATTGCCATGTCTTCTTAGTCCTGACTGCTTTGGCTAGTGAAATTGGTCAGATCTATCCAAGAACCCCATGAGTTTAAATATTATGTCAGAATTTACATAGACAAATTCCCGAGTTCACAGTTGGGATGTTGTAGTTGGTTGAATTCCAGCAAAGTCCATTCACATTATTAAAATTATCTGTGTGAGGTTTATAACTTTAAGGTTTCCAGTTTTTTCTTGAGTCTGAGATGTGAGATCTGTGGTGTCTGGGCAAAATCTTGTTTTCTCTCTCAGCTATTTCAGATATAACATGAAAGCAAGATAAACAAATAAAAAAGTAAAGGTGGAAATAATAATAATTAGAAGATTGCAAACATTCAGATAAAATCTAACAGATGTCTAATCATGTTTATAATTCACTTTTTTTTTTTTTTTATAAAAATAATGTCAATATTGTGAGCTGTTCAGGGTGGACCTCGCCTTCGCCCAGAGTTGGCTGAGTGGCCCTAGTAGGGTTACACAGTTCTGCAAATGAATGAATGAATGAATGAATGAGTAATGCCAAAGTTTTGCTAAGTTGTAAACGCTCCTATAAAGGACACATGACTTGGGTTTGAAGGATGAGCTAAACAAGTAACATTTTCCATAAATGTCTTGAAAACGTTTTCAGAAGATGTAACATTCATTTGCAATGACCTGTGGGATTCAGTGAAAAAGAAACCCCAGTATGGATGTGCACTGTCCTTGTCCCACGCTAGTGGGCGCTGTACTGGGGACCTGGATGTGTGCAACATTTTTGCAACGTCAAACCAACATAGTGCATAAAAGTCAATATTATATTCAATAAATATTATGGCTTAACATTGTCACAGTGTTAAAAGTTTTGTGCAACCAAACAAATTATGACCTTTGAGCAAAGTTGCAATAACGTTGCTCAACGTTGTGCGTTAGCTGGGATGTTTCAGATATGGTGATAACTCCTCACTACTCAAATACAAAACTCAAATCTGAAAAACATGAAAAAATTAAAACAAAATAGCAACTTAAAAGTGTCTAGCAGAGATACTTGGAATCGTTGTGAACAAATTAATGTATTCTGATGAATTTGAGGTTAAGATGATTAGATTGGTTGAATATATAACATACAAACAAACAAAGAAAGCAACAGCTAAGCGGAGCAAAACGGAAAAACCTGAGAATCATTAACCAAAATAAATGCATGTCTACCCCCAGTGCAGCTAACTGGGTTATCAAAGGCCAGCCATGTCTCTCACTGTCTATGGTGAGAGGCAGGTAAAAGAACCATTGCTGATTTTCGTCAGGAGTAGGCTGCATAGCCGTCAGCGTGTTTCTGCCCTGCGATGGCCTGGCGAGGTGTCCAGGGTGTACTCTGCCCTCGCCCAGAGTCGGCTGAGATAGGCGCCAGCCTCCCTGCGACCCTAATTAGGATTAAGCGGTTCAGAAAATGAATGAATGATGAACATGCATGTCTAAAGACATGGTTGTCTAAAGACATTTTTGCACAGAGCATGTGTCAATCACAGGGTGTAAGTATGTACAATATTATGGAGTCCTGTGGCATCAGTAATAAAAAGAAATGGATAAGAAAAGAATAATTAATCAGATGAAGCAGCCAGGGGATAGTAGCTATTTTCAGTGTGAATATACACAATGTAAAATGTAACTACTAGATAGATTAGTCAACTAATTACCTTATTACTTTACTTATTTATTTTCATCGGAAGAAAAATTGGATGACTACTTACAAGGTTAAGTGTCATGGTGGCGTAGCGCACGTCCGCCTCACAGCAAGAAGGTCCTGGCTTCGAGTCCCGGGCTCGGTCATTTTTGTGTGGAGTTTGCATGTTCTCTCCGTGCTTGAGTGGGTTTTCTCCAGGTACCCCGTTTTCCTCTCACAGTCAGAAGACATGCACATTAGGCTGTTTCAAATTGCCCCCAGGTGTGGCTGGGAGTGTGAATGGTTCTCTGTGTTGGCCCTGCAATGTTCTGGTGAGCTGTTTAGGGATATAACCTAACTTTGCCCTGTGTCGGCTGAGATAGGCTCCAGTCTCCCCGTGACCCTAGTAGTATTAAGTGGCTTTGGCAAATTAGTGAGTGAATGTGTGACTTTTAAGATTGCTGTTGAATTCTAAATGATATTAAATTGTACGCTCTTTTCCATGAATAAACGAACACTTTTTTGCTTTTTTTTTCACACTTATTTTTATAGACCATGTGAGTGTTTTGAGAACAGAAATAAAAAATCTGATCTTATGGAATATCCTAAAAGTATCTGTTGAATCTGCTGCAAAATGACATTTTCACAAAACCTGAACATTGTTGTTTCACAAAAAGAGAGCAGCTCTGTCTCATGCTAGAATTCATAACCCATCTGGTTTAATTTATGCCTTTACTGACTTGCATTGTGAGTGGAATAACTCAACAGAAATGTCATTCTACAAACATTGGTTTATTTTCAATTGAATTGTGATGTCATTCATTTGGGAAGGGCCTGTCAATAATATGAGGAACATTATTTCCTTTAGTGCCTACAGTTATTTATATCGTTCTCTAATACTGGTCTACTTAAGGACCTAGTGAATGCACAAACTTTTCCTGGAAGCACTAAATTCAAGTAAATCACATCACTTGACATGACGTATTCTGGTAAGGAGCTGTGAGATTCTCCTCAAATTCTTAATTTAATTGTCAGAGACTGTTGAATGATCAAACTGTACTTTTCAACACTGTCTATGCAGATTTACAGTTCATTCTTTCCAAAACTAACAGCTAATACTATTAAATAGACTTAAGACTTATAAAATTATATCTGATAATTCCACCATTTGAGCCACAAGATCGAAAAAAGTCAGATAGAGATTAGTATTATGGTGCATGGGGCTGGTGGTGTAGTGGTTAGGATGCTGGACTCATGATCGAGAGGTTGTGAGTTCGAATGCCCGTTAGACCCCCATCATGCTAAAACCACAAGTGTGCCTCTGTTCTTCCAGCAGTATAACTGGGTACCAGTAGAAATCTTGAGAAGGTAACCTGTGATGGATTAGCGCCCCTTCCAGGAGGAGTTAAACTCCTAGTTGCACAGAAACCAAGTGTCCTGGTTATGCAGTCAAAAGAAACTGAATTGGATTTGTAATGTAATATAGGATGTACTTGAGGGTCGAATAAGAATGAATTTGAATAAATCAAGGCTGCATGATGGCATAGTGGTTAGCATCTTCGCCTGACAGCAAGGAGGTCCTAGGTTTGAGTTCCTGACTTGGTGAGGGCATTTTTTGTGTGGAGTTTGCATGTTCTACCCATGCTTGCATGGGTTTTCACTGCGTACTCTGGTTTCCACCCACAGTTCAAAGACGTACACTAATTAGGCTAATTCGCTGTTCAAAGTTGTCCCAGATGTGAGTGTGAATAGTTCTGTGTGTGTTGCTCTGCGATGGACTGGTGAGCTGTTCAGGGTGTACCCAGAGTCACGCAGAGGTGGCTACAATAGCCGTTAACTTCTCCACGACCTGGATAGGATTAAGTGGTTCAGCAAATTAATGAATGAATGAATAGATTAGGGGAAAGAGAAAAGAAGCTTGGAGTTTATTACTAATTACAGGCTCTATGCAGAACTAATAAACATCGGTGAAAATTAGAGAAAGAAACATACAGAGACATTTAGTGATCTACATATACTGCATATACAGTACATTCAGTATATTTACCATCTTGTTCTGTTCTTTTCTCTTTATATAAAAATCTCATAACTAGCCTTCTTGTACCACACTAAAGGCCAAGATGCACACATTAATAGCAAACCATTTTACCTGGAGTAGACAAACTGTTCTAGCACTATATTTTTAATGTACTGGGTCAGAGCTTTCAAAGAACAAAAAAGATCAATAGATAGTTGTTTGTAATCGGATGTGTGCAGTCACACAAGGGATGGGAGATACTACTATTCAATTCAGTATCAAGTAATACCAAGATTAGCATATTTATACAATGTTCAACATGGACATATGGGTGTGATGGTCAGGTGTCCACAAACGTTTATCAACGTTGTGTATGTTTTTACTCTTTTGTGGTTCTGAGTGCCTGTCTCACTGTTGTATGTTTTAATTTTCAGATTATTTTTGTTAAACAATATGCAGATAGTACTGATTATTCTTATAATAATAGGCCTCTGCTTTTTTTTTTCAAAAGAGTGTGTACTGATGCAGCACAATTGCCCCTGGTAAACTTCCCTCCCTGCCCCATCCCTGTTAGCCAACAGAGCCTGATAGCCAAATGGACATTTAGATGGGTGACTGGGTAGGATGTATTATCAGTCTAATCTGTATCCGCCTCTGGTGGCTCGGCCAGTGTAGGCGTGACTGGAACGTTGGAAGGACAAATGGATAGACAGAAGGATGGATGGATGGACTGATAGAGGGAAGGGTGAGTAGGCTGTGTTATCAGGCCGATCTGCATGCCTGGACAGTGGAGGTGTTGAAACAGGATGTTAGGAGATCAGATTGCTCAGCTTCACACAATGCGATGAATACACTGCATAGATTGGGGAGAGAGAATCTGGCTGAATTCCTATTAGAGCCTTTTTTCTTTTATCACATTGACTTTGAATATCTATCCCCACTGTATTTTCATGCTAAAAGACCAGATGTTATCTTTGTATTTGATTTTTTAGTACCTGTTATAAAATTCAAGAACATTTAAATGTGTTAAAATCCTGTTATAAAGCCACTTTATAATTCCTGCTTATATAATACTGTAATTTCTCATGAACTCAAACAGAATCTAGATTTCTGCTCAGTCTAAAATGGAATAATGTCTGAGTTGTTAATGTGAAATTAATATCTGGGTATGGGGCCGGTGGTGTAGTGGTTATGGCGCTTGGCCCATGATCAAGAGTTTATGGGTTTGAATCCCTGTTAGACCTGCATGCTAAGACCTCTGGGCAAGGTCTTAACCACAAGTGTACCTCCGTCCACTAAACAGTATAAATGGGCACCAGTAAAAATACTGGGAAGGTAACCTGCAATGGACTAGCATCCCGTCTAGGAGGGGTTGAACTCCTATCACAAAAACCAGGATAAGCTCCGGCTGTGATTAGCCACCAGGTTCAGGTGTAAAAAAAAAAAAAAAAAAGCAGGACTCTATAAAAAGTTCTGAATTTTAGTGGGCCGAATTTAATAGCAATGCTTTATTTGCTTTATTTGCTTAAAGGGCTGTCTGAACTGGCCATAAACATAAGGTTTTTTTGGGCTGGGAGGGTGGCACAGTGATGTAGTGGTTAGCATTTCTACCTCACAGCAAGAAGGTCCTGGGTTCGATTCCCGGGCTCGGGCGTGTCTATGTGAAATTTGCATGTTCTCCCTGTGCTTGTGTGGGCTTCTTCCGAGTACACTGGTTTCCTCTCACAGTCAAAAGACATACACATTAGGCTAACTGGCTGTTCCAAATTGCATCCAAGTTGGTGTGTGTGTGAGTGTGAATGCTTGTGTGTGTGTTGCCTTGCGATAATCTGGCGAGCTGTTGAGGGTTTACCCTGCCTTCACCCAGAGTCGGCTAAGATAGGCAATAGCCTTCCTGTGACCCTAGAAGAATTAAGTGGTAGAAGATTTAAGAGCATGAATACGAGGAGGAAGCCAAACAGGCTGTCCAGCACACGCATCCGAAATACGGTTTTAGGAAGAAGTTGGAAAGCAGCTTTTGGATTAGGAATCATAGTTTGGTTCTCCACTGGTTTCTGAAATGAAAGATAAAGGTCTGGAAATGGGTATGATATCTGACCTTTAACAGTGTTTGTGCATGGATAAGCATCAAGTGACATGATGATATACTGTACATACAAGTATATACCCCTTCTTCTACTTACATACATGTACACCTGTGCATGCAGCATGATACTGTTAACATGCTAAAAAGCATGATACTTTGGCAAAATTGTACTTTTATACCCAACAAGAAGGCATTGCTGTAACTATAAAACTCATGATCCACAACATTGTCTACAATAATGTAATCTGATGTTCAAGACAATGCAACATGCACACATTTCTTTAATCAAGGTTTCACAGGAGGACGCACCAATGGAGCATACATGTATGCTACACAGCACAAAAAACCCGAATTAGCAATTTACACATCATTTATTCTTAGATGGGGCAGCACGGTGGTGTATTGGTTTGCACGTTTGCCTCACAGCAAGATGGTCCTGGGTATGAGTCCCTCAAGCTCTCCCCATGCTTTCTTCGGGTACTCCGGTTTCCTCCCACACTCAAAAGACATGCACTTTAGGCTAATTGGCTGTTCCAAACTGCCCCTAGGTGTGAGTATGAATGGTTGTGTGTCTGATGGCACTGCAATGGTCTGGCGAGCTGTTCAGGGTGTATCCTGCCTTCGCCCAGTGTTGGCTGAGATATGCTGCAGTAGGATTAATGAGTGAGTGAGGGGAGTGAGTGTACTTAGACTCGATCTGGTTATGCATATCATAACGTGCCAATCTATGTGGTGTTTTTGACTATGGCATTGAATGAATTTGTTTTGTAAAATTGAAAGCTTTATGCTAACCTGCAGCACCCTGTAACCACCAGTGGGTGCCACTTTTTTCTTTATATTTATTCAATCGTCAACAGGCACCTTGTGTGAGTAACTGGTAGAAGTGGTGCAACATTAACTACATGCAGACACATAGAGGCACATGCTTGAGCAATGAATAAACATTTGAGAAACCTCAGACCTAGGAAGGGCTAGGCACAGTGTAGTCACTGGGAGTTGCCTGTAGATCAACGCTTGAACCCTGTAGGCGTTTACGGCATACATTGCTAAGTGTGCCCAAGCCTCAAGGTGCAAGTGTGTAATATTCCTGTGTTTCTGACTAATATGTGTTACCACAAAGTGCTCCAGTGCTGTCCCAGTTTTTACACAGAGAAAACGATCATGGTGCAGCTTTCTCAGGTCATTTTTTAGCAATTGTATACTCTGCCAAATTCAACAGGTAGTGAGATGGTCTAATGTGGAACAAGAAGTCTTAAGTGAATCTCCTGAAACATTCCTATTAAAAAAAAGAAAGAAAAACCTCAATTATGGCTACATTGCAGAACCCCAGTATAAATAGTTTGTCACTGTGGATTACATTAAGTAGGAACATGGAGACTGTTTAAAGTGTTTGTCTTTGTTTTACGATGTTATAGAGCTTTTTTTTTTTTAAAGCTGTGTCCTTAAATGTCTTCATTTTTAGGAGTATGAATGAACTGTATGCTTCAACTTTGGAGAGCCACAGAATGCTTCCTGCAGAAAGAAAGACTGTGTTTTAGTACTTATTGTTCTCTTGATGGTTGTAAATCTGATCTTCCATTTCATACCAAGTTTGTTTAGTGGTCCATTCGATATCAGAGCCAAAAATTCAGCTGTCACAGATACCACAGACACATGTCTATCCTTTCCATAGATAAGGAAGTCAATCGAAACTATCTATAGGTCAGAGTAGGAGACGATCATCTGCAGCATCTTTCCCTTATCCTACTCATCTTGGACTCTTGTCACAGACACTTGCCACTGAACCCTTTAAGCCACGTGGTTTAATAATGCTGTGTTATTCTCCCTGGACTGCTCCAAGTCCATTGAGGTTTTTATGGTCGGTCCAGTTTTCCACTGGCATAGCGCAAGGCTATCCCAGGGTGGTTCCTCCTGGAACAGAGTCGCAGCATTGGAGCTGGATTCTACACATTCTTTTTATTTTTTATTTTTGTGAGTTCTAGATGTCAGGAACAGACCACTCCAGAATAAGGAAGGGGTGAAAGTGAGAAACAGATGGAGAAAACTGAATTCACAACGCTTTTTTTAAATCTTCTTGCACTTACGAAAAATCTAATAGTTTTAACAAAACTGCAAAAAAAATAAATAAATAAAAATAAATGTAATAAATAAATAAATAAATGAAAATTATTATGATTGTTCAAGGGAAAAAAAATATTAAGATGCTTAAAGCTGCAAGCACTGCAGTGGTCTGGCGAGCTGTTCAGGGTGTACCCCTCTTCACCCAGAGTCAGCAGGGATGGGCTCACTGTGACCCCAATAATAGCTAAAGTTGTTCAGAAAATGAGATAAGTACTGTGCAATTTTTAGCTGCAACTTTTTCAGCTTTTGTTGGGATACAGGCCTTCAGTCTGCTGTATGGCTTTATGTGTGTGTCCAGAGGAGAGCACATAGTACCTGGGCTCTGCAAGCCAGAAGTGCCAATACCAAGTGCCACTAGCTACTTCGGCTGGCAAACTGGTTTCTTTCATAAATACTCAGTTCAAGATAAGCAACAAAATATGGAATTAAAGTATTTGATATTGGAAGCATTTTTTAAAAAAGAATTTAAGAGGGCAGTATGGTGGTGTAGTGGTTAGCATGTCGGCCTCACAGCAAGAAATTTCTGGATTCGAGTCCAAAGCTCGGGCGTTTCTGTATTGAGTTTGCATGTTCTCCCTGTGCCTGTGAGGGTTTTCTCCAGGTACTCCGGTTTCCTCCCACAGTCCAAAGACATGCACATTAGGCTAATTGGCTAATTCAAAATTGTCCCCAGATGTGAGTGTGAATGTGAATATTTTGACCTGCGATCGTCTGTTCAGGGTGTATATATGTATATATAAAGCAAGTAAAAAGTCTTCTGGCTCTCTCCCTCTCTCTGTGCACTGCTGTAATATGCTCTCATTACCAGCTTCAGCAGTTCCAGACCCAACAGGGGTGACAACCCACTGATGCTCCATCATTTCCTGCGCACTTGTAGGACTGCAATATGTCTGTTTTCACCATTATGCTGGCACAGTAGATGTGGTGAGCTGCTTGCATAAATGTTTAGCTGGGTAGATGTGTGTGTGTGAGAGAGAGAGAGAGTGAGAGAGAGAGAGAGAGAGAGATAGAGAGAGAGAGAGAGAGAGAGAGAGAGAGAATGAGAGAGTGTATGCACGGGAGTGTGTGTGTATGTGTATATAGGTTTGTTTAGGCTACCACAAGCTTAGTGTACAGGGTTTCAAATGTAACCAGAACAACAGTGAGTAGCTTGTGAGTCAGTGTACGGTTGTGCCAGACAAACAAACAAATATATAAAGATGAAAGAAGACAGGAAAAGAAAAGAACTGTCACCCTTTCTAGTGGATATAATCTCCTAGGTTTCTAATTCACTCGAACTGAAAGCACTAATAGAAGATAAGACTGGTAGTCTTTAAATGTGAATGCTAAATGCTATATGTCATTTATTTTCTTTTATATAATGTGATCTTTACTCCAGCTCACCAGCCTGAACATAGAGTTAGCATGAACGCATGGCATTAAATATCATACATTATGGGTACCACTGGAAAATCTGTAGTCATCTGTGGACACAGAGAGGTCCACGGACCTTTTCCTCTTTCATGTGGCCAGCTCACAAGGTGCTTTGCTTGAGGAATTCAGCACATTGGACAGCACCTGCACCACGTTTTTGTACTGTCAGTATACCATGGCTTGGTGCTTAAGCAGGCTGTTTGTTGACTGAAAAATATTTGATATGAAGCATAAATAATTACCAAACGTGTCTAAGTATCAATCATCTACTAATTTTGTAATTAGGGCTTAAACAGTAAACTATAGTGTTATTAACTAAGCTACTGGTCCAAGACCAATTGCTACTTGCTCATTGGAGACTTCCTCTAATTGACAATCAGTGACTTATTGTATTAATGTATGAAGCAGATATCACAGGCTAATCTCTCTTTCCCCAGGCAGCAAGGAGGCTGCATTCACCTATGCCATCACAGCTGCCGGAGTGGCCCATGCAGTGACAGCGGCATGTAGCCAGGGCAACATGAGCCATTGTGGCTGCGATCGTGAGAAACAGGGCTACTACAACCAAGAGGAGGGCTGGAAGTGGGGAGGCTGCTCTGCTGACATCAAATACGGCATCGAGTTCTCCCGGAGGTTTGTGGATGCTCGGGAGATAAGAAAAAACGCCCGCCGACTGATGAACCTGCACAACAATGAGGCAGGAAGAAAGGTAATTTAAAAACAGGCTTTAACTCGATTCTTAATATAAATTGCTGTGTAAAAAGTTTAGGGCACTATATTTTCTTTTTATTATAATTGATGTTATAGATGTGTATTTTTATGACTTCTATATTACAGTACAAAAACATTTTACATTTCCAAAAATTAGTTTTCCAGCAGAAAATTAAATGCTACCAAAAATTATTGTATGCCATTAAAGAAATTAGTACACAAAACACCACTTTTCAGATAAAACATAATGAAGGGTGCCGGGTTTTAATGAAAAATAAGAAGCAAGTGTAACAGTCAAAACCTCCAAAAGAACTGTGACTGGTTCTGCAAGAAGCTCAGTAACATATACTGCCTATTTTCTTAAAGTGTACCTGTATTGGTTATCCTTACAGCATAATTTGTGCATATGTAATATGTTTATTAACACTTATTTTAACATAAATGGACATATAAAGCACAAACTGGGTAATTTTATCCCATGGATTACTAGCGAAGGCTGAACCAATGGGTAGCAGTCATTTTTTCCTGGAATTGACGTGAACTCTTTGGTCCGTTTTGTCCAGTGCAAGTAAACAAGCAGATCTGTTCAGTAAGTGGCATTTTGGGTGATAAAAAATAACCGTGTTCAAGAAGCATCTATGGCTAGCAATTTCGAGGGAATGGGTGTAAATTGTTACCTATTTGAACCAGAGAGGCAGGAGCCCTGTGGAGACACTGGACTCTGAGGATGGCTGTCTTGTCATCAGTTTGTTTAGGAACACAAAATAAATGTTTTCCACGATTTCTGCACTTATTAGTGCAGCTCAGCACTGGCTGATAATGTGTTATGATGCACGGTGTCAGTGATGTAGCCCAGCCAATCCAACGAGCTCGCGTCCCTACCAGGCTGGATCAGCCAATGAGAAATGCAACATGACTTTTAGCATGCCCAGTGCCACAGCACTCGCACGTACTTTGACAAGGGGCAAGGACTAATGTTGCCAGAAGGAACCGTTGATGTCCTACGTGGTTGTTTTAAAGAGCTAGTAACACTAATTTACTACAGGTACCCTTTAAACAACGACACACATTCGACTATTTTATAAGCAAAGCAAAAGACGTCAGACCAAATACTGACTTTGTTTTATTTATTATAGTTTACTGTTATTCAAAGTGTTTCTTTTTCGTATAGAAACATTTTATTTCATTATTTTTGAACGTATATTTGCTCTACAGCCTTTCTTTACATGTACCCAAGACCTTTGCACAGTACTGTTTTAAAAATTTATGGTGGCTCAGTGGTTAATATGCTGGATTACTGATCAGAAGGTCAGTGGTTCAAGTCCCAGTACTACCATGCTGCCACTGTTGGGCCTATGAGCGAGACCTTTAATCCGCAGCTGCTTAGTTGTATAAATGAGATGAATATAAGTCTCTCTGGTTAAGGGTGTCTGCCAAATGCCATAAATGTAAATGTATGTTATTTTGATTGCTTGTGTCATAGGAGTGAATGTTCTGTTCTAACCAGCAGGGAATTTAAAAACATGCGTACATTAAATGCTTGTGGTGAGGCTCAGGCAAATTGCTTAAATATTATGTACAGAATATACAAAACACATTCTTATACACACATATTGCACTGTGCAAACTAAAGAAGTGTAAAGTGACAGTGATTTTGGGGAATGTTAATTAACTGGTTCATAGACTGTTTGGGGGCTTAATAGCCCATGGTTTGAACCTGGTCTTTTAGCATGCATGTACATGACTCTAGCTATAGCATTTGCAAGATGGCAGTCTGGAAAACGCTGATGAGTGACTGAGGTCCAAAGAGATTTTGTAAGTTTCTCCAGACATGTCCAGCAGGTGTCCTGTATCATTAAGAGTCTGTTGATATTTCACCACTGTCTGGTGAGCCTTGTGGTTGAGGGTGATGTAGACAATCAAGAGGCTTTTTTGATGGGGACGTTAGGGTCAATACTTCCTGATGTAGGGACTGTAGAGATGCTGGCAGGCAGACCTTTGAATCAGTTCACTAGTCATGAGTACAATGAAGAAATTAGTGTTTCTGACTTTTCAAGTCAACTCTTTCAATGTATTATGGGTTATGCACTCTAGCCTGCAGCTTCCTGAAGTCTATTATCAGTTCTTTTGTTTTACTGGTGTTAAGAGGGACATCGTTGTTACAGAGCTCTGATATCCTGAAAGGCTGTCTCATAACCAATAGTGATGTTGTATGGTTGTCTATGGCAAGCATGGTTGTATTATCAGTGAAGGGTGAGATTGAGTTATTTGTGCTCATCTCTTGGGGTCTACTTGTCAGTAACTCCAGTAACTCTACTGCACGAAGTGGGTGGGTTCAGAGTTTAACTAAGCTGAACTTTCACATGACACATTGAGTTCCCTTAAAACATTTTCTGTGGGGAAACAACAAACACGAGTTTAATGATTCTGCCTACATCAACAGGGAAGAGCAGCTCATTAATGCCACGTGCTTTACAAATGCACAGAAACTTTACAAGGATAATAGCCGAAAATGCAATGCTTGGGTCGATGTTTCTGAAATTATTGGAATTATCTTATAAGTATATATTTATATACATTCAACTGTCCCCTGTTCTTATTGGGATATAGGTAATATTTGCCATATTATCACGATGCTAATAATAATA
>JBCNYH010000007.1:7703724-7715757 GCA_039654325.1 Tandanus tandanus
CTCGTGAAGGATATGAACTCAAACGTAGAGAGTATATATATATATATATATATATATATATATATATATATATATATATATACAAACATTTAGACATGATATGTTAAGCTCAAAGTTAAAATCACATGCCTAAAGCATTAACAGATTAAGATCTAAAACTCTTCCAAGGTATACTTTATCATTTTAATGGGAATGCAATGAGATATACCCACTTAAACTCAACAATTTATAAAGGTTCATTCAAAGGATACATTCTAAAAGAATAATAATAGAAAGCAATAAGGCATAATTACCCCAGAAAATAAAACTTCTAAAAAAAAAACCTCATGTGTTCATAATTTATATTCATACACAATGTACTGTATGATGTATATATTGTTTACTGGCAAACTATCACTGCTGCCCATCTGTGGCTCTGGGCCTGGCTGAAAAGCATTACAGGGAATCAGTAAAGCAGAAGTAAGTGTTTTGTTAGTAGTCTGAACCCCAGTGCCCGGAACCACTTAAGCTCCTGTGCTAAACCTGGATTTGACTGAAATGAATCCATTTGTTTCTGACAAACATTTTGTCATTAAAAATATGAGCGAGCAAAACAGACCCTGCTGCATGTATTCACTTCTAAAGCACCTATTGTCAAGTTGTCAGGATCATTAGTTGATAGGGTTTTATTCTGCTGGCTGATGCCAGTAGTCTTTTATCTGCAGTGTCGCTTCAGCACAGGGTTACACCGACCAGGCAGAACGCATCCATGAACCCAGGATTAATAATGTACCCTCAAATTACTTTTTAGCAACTGTTCTCTTGTAGCGTTCAAAGTTTTTGAAATGCATCATAGTGTTAGAGGAGAGAAAGAGTGTGTTCAGTGTATAGCTTTAGCTTTTTGGTTGTGATACTATTGGTAAACCTAAAATAAATATGGTTAAACGCTCTCTTACAATGTAATACTGCATAGTTTTTGATTAATCAGCTGTAGGGCAAAGAGTCCTATTCTGGAAACCTCATTCTGAGACCTTGCCTTAACTCCCGGATTAATTTGAGAAGCTGGGCTCAGATCCTCATTCCTTTTCAACAGCTTCATGGGCGGTTGAACTAAACATCATGGGCAAGACAATCTGTTAACTCCTGCCAGTGGTGTACAAGTGGGACTGTTCTGATAGGAAACTACATTAAAATGTTTATTCTTGAATACATTTGGCCTGGTTGCAGGTAAGCATGCAGTAAACAGGTAAAATCAGGGAGGTCTTTATTTTTCTGTGAAGCATTTCCGACCCCAGTAAAAATAGCTTATACTAAAGTGCATAATGAATAGCCACATGGTTGCCAACTATCATTTAGCTCCCATAACCAACTCTTGGAGGGCAGGAACAAGGGGGGAAATACAAATCCTCTTCTGAGCCTCAGATCAGATGCTATTGATAAAATCCTTCCCTGTTTCCTGGGGTGATTTGGCTCATTGGCATCAAAAGAGTTGCCCATGGTTTGACCCATCTGTGCTCTCTCTCTTGCTTATACAAAGTCCTCTTTCAGGGCTTCAGGAAATGGGCCTCATCAGTCTGCTTCAGTGAAGCTCTGGCAGTGTCACTGAAGCCAGTTGCCAGGCATCAGGCAGACAGCAGGGTATAGATTCTGTGAGTGTATGGGCAGAGGGCAGTTGGTGTAGTCCTATTGCTGGGCAGTGAGAAGAGGTTGAGTGAGTTCACATGCTTGTTGATGTGTCTAAACACTTATTTAAGGAAAGAAAGGCTTATATGTTTATATGATAATGAAACATTTTTCTTGGGCATAATGGAATAGATCTGATGAGGGAGGGGCCTGGACAATAACATGTCAGAGGCCTAAAATTCCAATTGGTGCCTATGATTGTAATAATAAAAAAAAAAAATCATATGTTTACTTATGTACTGCCTAAAGGTGGAGCTCCGCATAAAGTCTTTGTGGGTTGTTTATTTATTATGTTATGCATGGACAGGTTTCAGCGTGCCTGCCAACTGCCATCATGCAACTCAGTGATACATAACGGCCAATCAGCATCAACTCAGAGACACGCAGACCTGGGACAACCGTCCAAAATTAAGTGGATGTGTTAGTTCTATATACAGCGACATGCAGACACGAAACAACCACCCAAAATTAAGTTAATTATTTAGTTATATGTACAGCAACACGTGGAAATGGGACAACCACCCAAAATAAAGTTAATGGGTTGGTTTTATACAGTGACGCACAGACACAGGATGGACACAGGACAATCATTCATTCATTCATTTTCTAAGATCCTTAATCCTAATTAGGGACGCGGGCTGGCGCCCATCTCAGCTGACTCTGGGCAAAGGCGGGGTACACCCTGGACAGCTTGCCAGGCAATCACAGGGCCAACACACATACAACCATTCACACTCACAAATAGGGGCGATTTGGAATCACCAATCAGCCTACTGTGCATGTCTTTGGACTGTGGGAGGAAACCAAAGTACCCGTAGGAAACTCACTCAAAGACGAGGAGAACATGCAAACAGAAACACCCTGAGAATATGCTAACCACTGCGCCTCCGTGCCGTCACCTTGCCACCCCCACAGGTTGCACATAGGACAACCATTCAAACCATATTCCATGACTGTGGTGCACCGCTCACGTGGGCCTTCAGCCTGGGCAGGAGCTCTGCTGTCATGGAATGAACAGAAAGTGTGCATATTTATTAATCAATAATTCAAGACCGAGAGGTCCAGACACCACCATCGCAGGTTGCACTACATCTCTTCTACATGTCTGTCTTCCAGGACCTTGTAATACTTTCCAAACACATCTCCAAGGTCACAAACATATTGTATCTGCACAACAAAGCACGAAACCCTGTAGTGCTAAAAAGTGAACAGCAAAGCTCTATGTTATCTGTATGGGACCTGCAGCCTTCAAACACACTGGGTTTAGCTCTCTGGAGAGATAATACACAGCTGTGAGGGGGAGACTCAAAAGGGTGGCGAAAAATAAATTACACAAAAAAAAAAAATGAGGAGGGAGTAACGAATAAAGTCAAAGAAGTCAAGGGGTCCTTTCAACTGACAACTGAAATTTACCAGAGACAAGCGGTCAAGAAAGGGCCGCTGTCCTCCACTCACTGTGAAATCTATTTTGGAGCTGCTAAAACCCTTACACCAGTGTGTGAAGAGGAACCGGGAGCAATGAATCACTTATACCTCTATCTATGTTCTTTTTTATGTTATTTATTCTGAATGTATTGGTATTAAAAGAGTTTTAAGACATTTCTCTTGACTATTATGTTTCACACACAAAGAAGATTAATTGAATTCAGTGAATTCTGTCAGTTTTATAGCATGACATTGGAAGTGGTTAAACTTAAATTTGCTGAGATGCCATGGCTGCCAAAGTGAAAATGGCAGATTTGTTAGGCAACATTTAGAGTGATCAAATGAATCCACCTGAAGAAGTGGCATGATTCGGCACATACCTGTATTTCTAAATCTAAGCAATGCATCATCAGTGGCATCCATGTCAAGTAAAACTTTTAATCCTTTAGGGCAAGCTACATTTGTCTTGCATTACATGTCATGTATGTGTAAATGTTATACAATGAGCTGTACAAATATTAAATGAATATTATTAGTATTTTAAAAATAAAATCAGCTTGTCTGTGCTGACCGTTTCTTTTCTTTTCTTTTATTGTTTAATTTTACAGGGAAAGTACAGCACAGTACAGCGCAGCACAGCACAGCAATTGTTAAAAGCTAATTTGCGTCTGTTTTCCCTGTCAATCTCTACAAATGCCTTTGATGGACATTCAATCAAAACGGTTCATCTTTGTTTTATTAAAGCTGTAGAGCAGGCATGTCAAACTCATTTTCACTGAGGGCCACAGCACAAAATTTCTAGGTCACCAAGAGCCGAATAATCACTGAACATCCATTTCAAAAAGGGCATGAAAAAAAATCTGCATGGCAAAATGATTAGTTTGGGTATTTTGTTCCCTTTTCATTTTTTTCACTTTTCCTTGTCTAACAACACCTGAAAACGATTAGCTCACTTGCAATCTTTCTTGAGTCATGAATGACTAGCTGTTTATTTGAAATAGGCTGCTGCCACCTAGTGGAAGGATGATGAATTAGGTTTTATGGTAATGGTTGACGCAAAGAATGTACGATAATCATATTCTTTAAAAGCTCTCGCGGGCCACATAAAACAAGTTGGCGGTCCGGATTTGGCCCGCGGGTCTTGAGTTTGACACCTGTGCTGTAAAGCGTTCAGCATGTTGCTTTGGATGGTTTAAATTCTCAGTGATTAACCCACAAATACTGAAAAATGAGATAAGGTCATATTTTGACAGATGTGGATAAGGTCTATGCATGACCAGATTCGTGGATGTGTGGATAAGGTCTATGCATGACCAGATTCGTGGATGTGTGGATAAGGTCTATGCATGACCAGATTCGTGGATGTGTGGATAAGGTCTATGCGTGCCAGAATGGTCCCTTCATCTTCCTTATGACCTTGACTCATATTGTGAGCATTATCCGTGATTTTCATATTGCAAAAACTTTCACCTTATTTTTCTCCAAAACCAGCTTTCTGTTGGTTTGACCACTCTGGTTCGCAGCCCTTCATATATAAAAGTGACACCTCAAGTTTAGTCTTTCCTGAATACTTCCAAGAATTCTATCCAGCACTGAGCCACAGAATATGCAGTCTGTAGCCTAGAGACGAATGCTGAGCTTTGTCTGGAAATTGTGCCTCTCATCATCTTCATTGTTTTGACTGCTTGTCTCATTTAAAGTCTATCATTCTGAGGCTCCATATCATCTGTTTAATATTAGTGGTAAGGAACACAGCCATTCAAAGGCACAGGATTGGTGACATCATACATGGTACAGTGGTAGGGAGTGAGACACGCATGGTAGATGGGTAGGAGGAGGGCTGAAAATAAACCTACCTGAATGCCTAAACACGCACGCACATGCACACACACACACACACACACAAACACACACACACACACACACACACACACACACACACACACACACTCACATACATACATACATACACATATACACACACATGCGCACGCATGCACACACACACACACACACACACACACACACACACACACACACACACACACACACACACACAGTCTTGTTTCCATAACTTGAGGGGACAATACTTACATTCCTTTCCTGGAGACTTAACCTTGCCATAACCATAATCACTACTTGCCTAATCCTAACCTTGCCCTAACCTTTCCCTAACCCTAACCTTGCCATCACCTTAAAACATGTCTTCAACTTAAATTTAATGATCTATTTTATGAAGTCTTGCGTTTTTTTTCTCCATTAGGACAAGTCCCCATAATGTGACAATGTAAACAGAGTTAGTACCCCACAGCATCATGAATATCCAGACCACACACACACACACACACACACACACACACACACACACACACACACACACACACACACACAAACAAATCCACCCACCCTTCCATTATCTATACCATTAATCCATCAGGGCTGCAGGGGCAAGAAGTCTAATAAAGTTCCTAATAAATTTTTAGTATTTAAAAAAATTTACTTTATTACAGGCCATTTAAAAGTTGGATAATAATTCTCTGAATTTGTTTCTTTTATGATATCGCTTTTTCCTGCTGGTGTATTTGAACAAACAAACTCAAGAAGATAATTCCATCTATTCATTATGGCTTATTGGAACTGATTTCCACTACTGAGAAATAATAGATTTATTACACGTTCTTGCTAGTGATAATGTTTAATAATATGCTTTAATAACTATCTCTTCTTGTGCATAACAGAAAACCATAAATAATCTTGAATTAGCAGATATTACAGGGAATATACATACAAGGAAAATGACAGATGAGACAATAGAACAATAAAGAATTACTCTCAACTTGGCCAATGTATCTATTTATGTTGGCTGGGTTGGACTAGCAGTACTTGCACAACTCAAGTGGGGTTAATGTGTGTGTGTGTGTGTGTGTGTGTGTGTGTGTGTGTGTCTGTTGACACCCTCCAACCTCACACCAGCATCACAGTCTGAGACGGTGGGATTGAAAAATAGCCAGAAGAAGAGGCTAGTGAGTGTGTGTGTGTGTGTGTGTGTGTGTGTGTGTGTTTGTGTGTGTGTGTATATGGCTTTGTGTAGAGTGGGGTGTATATATCTTTGATGTCTTAAGCAATATGTTCTCCTGCCTGTTGTAAAATAGTTTTGTATTGGTTTCTAAGAAACCTATGTCTCATTCGTGTGTGTGTGTGTGTGTGTGTGTGTGTGTGTGTGTGTGTGTGTGTGTGTTTTGTGTGTGTGTGCCCTCTTCCTCCCCTCGCCTTTCTACAAAAAAAAATTTGGAAGACCACCCACACATGGATCTCTCCCACACCTCCCCAAGGCTACCCCATGCTCGGGCCTATCTTAGCCATTCACATTCACACCTGGGGCAATTTGGAACAGCCAATTTGCCTAAAACCGAATTTGCATGTCTTTGGATTGAGGGAGGAAACCAGAGTTTCCAGAGGAAACCCACTCAAGCACAGGGAGAACATGCAAATTCCACACAGAAACACTTGAGCCCGGAAATCGAACCCAGGACCTCCTTGCTGTGAGGCAGACGTGCTACCCACTACGCCACCGTGCTGCCCTGCATTCTGTTAGATTGAATACAACGTTTATAGTTGTGGTATGAATAAATAACAATTCACACTCATATTCACACCTATGAGGAATTTAGAGTTGCCAGTTGACCTACCCAGCATGTTTTTAGACTGTAAGAAGTCACTGGAGCGCCAGGAAGAAACCCACACAAACACAGGAAGAAAATGCAAACTCCACATAGAAAGGCCCTGGCCAGTAATGAGGTTCAAACCTAAAACCATCTTGCTGTGATGTGCCAGTGCTAACCAATGCACAACCATGCCGCCCACCATAGATTTATATATACTTTACTTTACTTGAAACCTGCATCATAATGTTGGCATAATGTTGGATAATGTCATAAAATAGCATGAAAGGTTGTGAAAGATGCCACGATATACCAATAGTATGTTATAGTTCATGGGTTTGTATGGAAGTTTCCATAAACCTTTTAGTGGCATGATAGCATAGCTCTAGCTAGTATAAATTTGTGACTAATTAATTATAAGACTGGGCGGCACAATGGCATAGTGGTTAGCATGTCCGCCTCACAGCAAGATGGTCCTGGGTTCAAGTCCCAGGCTCGGGTGTTTCTGTGTGGGGTTTGCATGTTTTCCCTGTGCTTGTGTGGGTGGATGTTGCTGAATAGTCCCTGAGACAAGGGAATATTTACTTTAGTCACATCCAGTGAGTCTGAGGCAATAGCTGTGTAATAGAATATGCATTCTTACTATCAAATACTTTGCCTATAGCACCAGCTCGCCTTGCACAGTCTCACTGTGCACACTGGTTATGATGGCCCCCCCATAAGGGTAACCTAAAATGTTAGCTTAGCATGGAGTCACATCTGCTGGCTACATTTGCTGTTGCTTCACATCGCTTATGATGACCTCTCCCTGATCACAGCCAGACAACTCCAAGACCTGGAGGCCTGATCCTCGCAACAGGCTAATCAAGTCTAATTCTTGAACATAAAACAAATACATTCTTACCCTTAGGACACTTTCATGCTTTGCTGTTTTTCATGGAATGAAAGCTGGCTGACTAGCAAACCAATCAGATTGTGCTGTGCCCATGTATATATTAATAACAGTTAATTGTTTTAGTATGAACTACATGGGAACATAAATCAAGATTTTAATTATTTTTATAATTCATTTTTACATACTTTAGGCATGGTAGCGGATAGTGGCAGGTGAGCTGAGTGTCACTCATTAAACGTTTAGTATATTTTAGTATATGCTATGCAGAAAAATAAGAAAAGCAAACTAAAATAAGTGTTTTCTCATTCATTTGTTTATTTTTTGCATTGAAAATGATTACGCTGCCTCCTTTTTCACAGTATTGATGGGTGCATTACAAGTGTAAATAAAGTTATTTTTTTTTTTAATTAAAACAAATTAGTGGAAGTTGTTTCATATATATATATAGACCTAATGCAGTTCAAGCAGGGCTTTTGCATTTTGAAAATGCCTGTCTGAATGCCATATTCTGAATACCACTGATAAAGCTTCAATGTGCAGCACAGCTGAGACCACAAAACTTGATACCCCAAAGCAAAAATCCCAGGACATTTGGAAAATATTTGCATTTTCAACATCTTGGTTAGGTCTCGAAGCATGCACGATGTTTCCAGTGAAAAAAAAAAGACATTCTAAAATATGTTTGACATAAGAGAATGAACATCCTGTAGGGAATTCACGTTGCATGCTTTATAACAGATTATGTGGCACAAGAGTTGGATCAAATACAGACATGGATATATAGTCTGACCTACTGTACATTTAAAACAAATCTGGTACATTTTCAATGCAAATCCAAACACTTTAATCTCACTGTATATTATGTTTATATTTTCCAGTTACAGATCTATGTGAATAGGCGAGTTTTTACTCTCCAAAGTGAATTAAAGTGAATTAGCTGGTTAGTACTCAACCTTTACACCTGACGACTCTGTCCACCTTACAACCTTCTCTAGAGCCTAGTATGAGTAGTATTTCAACTTAAGTCGTTGTCAGTTGAAAAAGAGCTACTTTGTATTTCAGACATCTGGAAACACATGGATATGATTAAGCTCGTATTCACTAGATTGTACACACATTTCACATTCTAGTGACGATTACAAAAGAAAAAAAAGGAAGTGGATGGGTTGGGAAATCTGGAGCACACCTGTCTTAATGATGTCACACTGTTAAAATCACATATGTATATGAGTCATGGTGGCAATAATGGGCTCAGAACTACACTACACTACACAACAGCTCCAGCCCATTACATGACCAAGTCACATGCTTCACAAATCACTCTCACCTTTGTCTCACCGTCTAGATTTGCTCTAGCTCACTCATTCATTTGACGAACCACTTAATCCTATTGGGGTCGCGAGATCTCAGCCAACACTGGGCGAAGGCGGGGTATACCCTGAACAGCTTGCCCAACCATTGCAGAGCTAACACACACACACACACACACACACACACACACACACACACACACACACACACACACACACAACATTTACACTCACACCTAGGGGCAGTTTAGAGCAGAAAATTAGCCTAATGTGCATCTGTTTGGACTGTGGGAGGAAACCCACATCCGCCTCTCATCAAGAATAGAAAGGGACCTTCTTGCTGTGAGACGAATGTGCTAACCAATATACCACCATACCACTCATTGTTGTAGTTGTATTTTTTTCCCGTGTGTGCCACACTATCACTTTTGGTCTGTAGGTCTGTTGCCTCATTCATTCATTCATCCATTCATTTTCGAAGCTGTTTAATTAATCCTAATTAGGGTCATGGGGAGGCTGGTGCCCAACTCAGATGACTCTGGGCGAGGGCCGGGTACACCCTGAACAGCTCGTCAGGCCATTGCAGGGCCAACACACATACAACCATTCACGCTTATACTCACACCTAGGGGCAATTTGGAACTGCCAATCAGCCTACTGTGCATGTTTTTGGACTGTGGGAGATAACCAGAGTACCTGGAGGAAACTCACCCAAGCACAGGGAGAACATGCAAACTCCACACAGAAATGCCCCGAGCCCAGGAGTCGAACCCAGGACCTACTTACTCTGAGGCGAACATGATAACCACTGTGCCACCCCTGTTGCCTCATATTCTCAGTTATTATTTAAGGTTCTTGTTCTCACTAGTTGGGTTATTTTATTTGTACTTTTTGTAATATGCACCATCACAGCAACGTTTTAGAAGCGGGTGTCCTGAACTAGTGAATACCATTTCACACCCTTCATATACCACTGAAGATATCAGTCCACCATGTTGCTTGGCAGAGAACAACTCTCTACCCAGCTGACCTGCAGAAGACAGCATTACGTCACACAATCTTGACTTGAGTGTCACTTAGTCAACATCTTATTTCACTGAGGGTGTCACTCTACCTCCTTGCTTTGCTCAGGATGTTCTTATGCCTCTTGCTCTGCTGAGGGACCCAATTATCCACTTTGCTAAGCTAAAGAAGCTGCTCTTTCCTCCTGATTTATTGTATTCAATAACTTGATGTTGATCCTATTTACATCGGCATCTGTCATGGGGTGGGGCATAGCAAACGGCAAGGAAACAGATAGTTCTTGAAGTTGATGTGTTGGAAGGGAAAACTGGACAAGTGTAAGAATCTGAGTCATTTTCACAAGGGTCAAATTATCCTTATCATGTGGATGCCCCTGGTATGCAGTGGTTAGTACCTGACGACAGTGGCACAAGAAAGAACAAATGGTGAATCGAAAGACATTTTCTAGAGCTCATTAAGACATATATTGAGCGAAGGCTAACCCATGTGTTCTGATCCCACAGAAGAACACACACTGCAGAAAAAATTCATGCTGACTATGATAGAAAGGTATGAGAATAGCTGCAGACCAGTCAGTGTGAACATTCTTGACCCCTGACCAATACTGAAAGTGCCTACAATGGGTAAGTGAGCATCAAAACTTGACCATGAAGCAATGGAATAAGGTGGACTGGTCTGATGAATCACATTTTCTATTACGTCATATGGACAGATAGGTGCCAATAATATGTCACTTTCATGGAGAAAAGATGGCAACAAGATAGACTATGTCAACAAGGCATGCCACTAGAAGCAGTGTGATGTTCTGGGCAGTGTTCTGGGAAAAATTGGATCCTAGAATTCATGTGGATGCTGGTGTTAAATGTGCTATCTACCTACACATTGTTGCAGACCAAGTACACGCCTATATGGCAATAATGTTTCTTAATGAAACTAGCCTTTTTCTGCAGGATAATACGCAATGCCATACTGAAAAAAATAAAAGTTGAGGAATGATTTGAAAATTTGCCCCCCATTCTCTACCTGTGGGATGTGTTGGACAAACAATTCCAAACCATGTACTTGCAACTTACAGAAATTAAAGAATGTGCTATGAACTGTGCGGTGTATATACGCCTTGTATGTTGCCTTGTATTCACAATACTTAACACTAAGTAATCAATTACTTAATTATAATATCTTCTTATTAAGCACAATTATTCTTAATAATTAAACTGAGACATTTCAAGACCAATTGGAGCAGTATTGTATAAAAAACCCAGGCATAAATGAATGCATTAGACTTTACAGCAATGAACCCACAGAAAGTTATTAAAGGCTTTTTAATCTCTGCCAGCACACAAGCCAGATACCACATCTACAGCTGTCATCACCCAGAGCAATAAACCCATCATTGGAAGCTCAACTTTCATATTCAGAATATTTACACACTAAAATCTATGGGTATGTTAATGCTATCATATATAGGACATTATAATGGTTTATAGTGTTATAATGCATAAGTGTACAGTTAAATATAGTGAAAGTGATGGGCATTACCTTGACGACAAAATGAATAAAGTGTATTACCAAACAAGATTTAAACTGAAATGCCCAATTGTGTACTCCCATATTATCATTTGGCATCAAGACAGAATCATATAATCATAATGCCATATACAGCATTGATAAATGAGACTGTGTTTTTTCACTAATGCCAAATTAGTGTTGACTGTTGCCATTTCTAATGGAGCTGGACAGCTTGCTGGCTCACAACTTGCCTCAGTATCCCATGTACACCACTGCTGATTCTGCCCACATTGCAAAGGTTAGTGAAGCACTTGTTGTACGGATCCCTATGGATCTGATAAGGCTGCCACTATGTTCAGAATAGTAGCATGAAATTTATTGCCAAGGGCATTGCTTAATTTTTTTTAAATTAATTTTATACTGTATTAATTCCACAAAGGAAATTTTGACTTCTGCATTTAACTCATCCAAAGTGAGTGCACACACACACACACACACACACACACACACACACACACACACACACACACACACACACACACACACA
>JBCNYH010000007.1:7732925-7751604 GCA_039654325.1 Tandanus tandanus
TCTCTCTCTCTCTCTCTCTCTCTCTCTATATATATATATATATATATATATATATATTTATATTATATATATATCCATCTATCTGTCTATCTATTTTTATGTTTTGTGCTGACTGATTAAATAAAAAAATTGCAGAATGATAGAATAACACCGCATTAATCCTCTTCCTTTATACATTTCACAACAAACTAGCTTTTGCATTAATGTGTATTTATAAAGTGTGTTTCTTTTGAAATTCCATTACATCGTAAAACTATATAAAGCTTTTGCTTCCACCAGTACTTACAGCTTTCTTTCTCTCCATTTGCTCTATGTAGATTCCTAGAAATGTCTGTTTTTCTCACCCCAGTAAATATGTCAAACAAGCATTTCAGCTTGCAAAATCAGGCATCACTGTGTGATACAATGAGACAAGTGTTTGAATAGAAACTGAGAAGGCTTTCCATTGACTGTGTATACTGCCAGTTATAAGAGTGACTGGCACTCTGTTGACTGGAGCTCTTCTCATCCCAGACCTGGCCACTTCTTTTGTACGTCCTGAGTGGAGCTCTCCATTCAAATCTAACTCTGGGATAATAGCTCACTGATACAACCCTCCTACACCCCTTCTTACTTTACCCGATTCAGCAGTCTAATTACGTTCCCTTGGAAGTAAAGTGGTAGATGCAGAAAGAGGAGGAGGAGGAAGAGGAAAAAGAAGAAGAGTGCCAGCAAATACAGTTGTCTTCATGTAATTTCATTTTATCTAAATTGTGAACATGTTAATTAAACAGCAAAATTGAGACAAGGGCACATTAAGTGAAAAAAAGCAAAGTGGTCAAAACCATTTAAGGGTTTGGCTGCAGAGTCTCCAGATTTACACTGGATCTGAGATGTTTTTAGCGCCTGATGAGCTGGAGGTTTAATCCCCCTGTGGTATTTTTAATGGAGTCTCTTCAGGAGCTTCAGTCATGTAGGGGATACAGGGGAGCTGTTGTGCTGAGGGATTAGACCCTCATGTGGGAATTAAAAGCCATTTAACAATACAGTAATCAGCATGTTTCCCTCTGAAAGAGCTTCTAGTTTCCCATTTTAGAAAACCTAGAGTATTACTCCCTTTCTATACAAACACAAAGCCTTTTCAGAAGACCTGTTTAGAGGAAATGGATTAATCGGGTGTGTTTTATATGCCCCACTTCTTGAAGGGTAGAAAAGGATGGATAAAAGACAACGAATGAATGAAGACATCCACTGTTCAACTGATTTTTGATGAGCTATCACAGTTTAACTGAAACCTTTTTGCAAGTGTTAATGGACCCTCAAAGGAAAAAACAATGTTATTTATTATTTTTATATCACAAGGGTTTGTGCCTAAATTGACTAGCAATATTGTTTGTTAACATATATTTAATCAAATATCAAATATATCATATCATAATGGAAAAAACACCTAAACAGCATTCACAAACAAACATGGATTGACGAAATTATTAATAATTAAAATACAGCACAAATTAATGACCATATTCAACTGTGCCACCAACTCCATACAAATCACCCTCCAAAAACTACTAAACTACTAACTACTAAAAAAAAATCAGGTTATGAATTAGATAGTTACAGCATTTCTCAACAAATACAAACAAAATGTTTTAAAACATGTTGAAATATCAAATGCTATGAAGCCACAATGAAGCCTTTGATGATTTTACTACATACACAGACTCAGACTTACATTTCAAAACAAATTTTAATGATTATCATTTAATCTAAGTAAAACAGATATGGCAGATTAATAACAAAGCGCCAACATTTAGGAATGCTAGGTAAGCAGACAGGTTTTGTAAATATACAATTGCTTTGCACTGAATGTCTCGTCTTCACAACCATGTTTCATCTGTGAATAATCATAAACATCTGTGAATAATCATGCTTCAAAGACAAAAAAAAAAAGACACAACTTGAATTCTCTTTTTATTTTTCTATATTAAATTAAAAATCGTGCTAATTTTTTATTTTGTTGGAGTCACCCTTTTGTCACTTTCAACTTTTTACACTTAAACAATAAATAACCTATTACGTGAGCAACTTATAAAAAAATAGAGGTGTGATTATTCACATCAATGTTATTCTTCACCTCATGGACATAGTGTTTACATCAAAGTGACTGTCACAGACAGTGAATGAGATAAAATGCATAATCTCTCGGCAAAAGAGCTATCAGGCATGTAGCTGTGATTGTGTCTGTCTGAGGTGTGTACATTCTGCAATTTGATAAACAGCATATATTTTACAGTATGGATCAGCCTTATAACATGAGTTATACACCTACATATAAGCTCTGGTTGAAGCTAAACAGCTGCAACATGCTAGGGTGAATATTAGGGTTGTCCATGAGGACCTCTGCATCTCTAGGGCTGCTATAGATGTAATAGGCTGCTAACTTTAATTAACTAGCAATAACATAACTCATGTTAAAATCTAAACAATTATAAAGAATAAATAGAAAAAATACAGGAACTATAATTTCCAGTGTGCAGTATTTTTCAATCCTATTTGTTCATACTAACCCCATTTCCATAAAAGTTGGAATATATTTCAAAAAGCAATGAAATATAACATTGGTAATTAGTTAATAACTTTTATTTACCTGACAAAAGTACGTAGAGAAGTTTTTCAAAACTTATAAGGACCAACTTTATTGTATTTTTAAAAAATTGTTAGAATTTGATGCCTAAAACATTCAACAAAAGTTTGGACAGAAGCATGTCTACCATTGTGCTACATCAACTTTCCTCTTAATTACACTTTAAATCATCATCATCATCATCAGAATCAGAATACTTTATTGATCTCGGAGGAAATTTTGTATCATTTTCGAACTGAGGATACTAAATGCCAAAACTTTGCTATTGTAATTTTTGTCTTGCTGAGTGACCCTCTTTCTCTTAAGATTCAGTTTACAGACAGATTTCTTGACATTGTTCCATCAATGTTGCCAAACTATCCTGGCCAATATGCAGCAAAACAGGCCCAAAGCATGATACTACCATGATACTACCAATCATGTTTCACAGATGGAATAAGATTCTTATGCTGGAATGCAGTGTTTTCCTTCTGCAAACATTTATACAAAAAGTTCTCATTTTTTCATACAGTTACTCATCTGTCCACAAAATGTTTTCATTAGCCTTCTGGCTTGTCCATGAGATCTTTAACAAACAGCAGAAAGGCAGCAATGTATTTTTGAAGAACAGTGACTTTCTCCTTGCAACCCTGCCATGTATATCATTATTGTTCCGTGTTCTCTGGGTGGTGGACTCATGAACATTATCATTAGCAAAAGAGAAAGCCTTTAGCTCATTTGAAGTTACAATGGAGACCTTGTGGACTATTAAAGAACTTACTCTTAAAGAGAACTTTGTTGGTTGACTACTGAAGAGGGGGTTAATGGGCTTAAATGGTCATGCAGCAAGACACAAAAACTTAACTCTAATGACATTTACAGCATTTGGCAGACACCCTTATCAAGAGTGACTTACATTCACCTTTTTTACTATACAACTGAGCAATTGAGGGTTAAGGACCCAACAGCGGCACCTTGGTAGTACTGGGGCTTGAACTGCCAACCTTCAGATTAGTAATCCAGAGCCTTAACCACTGAGCCACCACTGCCCCTCATTGTTCACAAGTTACATAAGTTATGACATAAGTTGTTCTATGAAAGAATTGTTAAAGAAGAATTAATGTAATGTTCTGGAATGGCCAAATTAATGTCCTGACTTTCCAATAGAAATTATGTGCAAGCAGTTTATGTGAGGAAACTCACAAACATCCCAAAGTAAACTTTTTCTGTACATATGAACGGACAAAAATTTCTCCAAGTCAAAGTGCAGGGCTGAATACCAGTTACCACAAATGTTTAGTTAGGGCCCGAGCATAAAAGGTGCATAGAACCCTATTTTTTTTTTCTTTTTCTTCTTCTTCAAGACTTCACTATTGTTGAGGTGGTTCCCATTGGCAAATTTCATTTTCATAAAATTTGGCACACACATCTGTCCTTGTCATCGCTACTCAGGGACTGGGGACTGTCCCCAAGTTTGGTCTCCTGACACTAGAGTGCCACCATTTGTAAGGATTGTGCCAGTATATAGTTTCATCGACATGCACAAAATTTGGTAGACATGTGGGGCTCACTAAATGTAATGTACATTACATTAGCCATGCCCAACAGTAAGTGAGGTATTTTGCATTTTGTGCATCTTGACATGTGATATATTTTAACATACTCATCCTATAACGTTCATTGGATTCATGTCAGATTTACTATACATAATACCAATATGTTGCTAATGTTAAATTATGAATTGATTTTTGACTTTCACATGCCATGAGTGACTTTTATATAGGGCAAAAAAATATTTTTTTAGTTAGTTGCAGTCAGTCATCATCTTCTTCCTCTTGATCCAGGGTCGGGTCATGGGGGCAGCAGCCTAACCGGTGAGGTACAGGCATCCCTCTCCCCAGC
Organism: Tandanus tandanus; assembly: GCA_039654325.1. NCBI lineage: Eukaryota > Metazoa > Chordata > Actinopteri > Siluriformes > Plotosidae > Tandanus > Tandanus tandanus. The sequence continues at coordinate 7,737,433 of JBCNYH010000007.1, forward strand.
CACTTCCTCAAGCTCTTTTGGACACTGAGGCATTCCCAGACCAGCCGAGAAACATAGTCCCTCCACATGTTCTGGGCTGTCTGGGGTCTCTTTCCAGTTAGACATGCCCGAAACACCACACCAGGGAGGCATTCAGGAGTCATTCTATTCAGATGCCCTTAATCTTAATCTAGAATCCACAATCTAGAAGTAATCTTAACTGGCTCCTCTCAACGCGGAGGAGCAGCAGTTCTACTCCGAGCTCCTCCCGGATAGCCGAGCTTCTGACCCTGATCTCTGAGGGCGAGCCCTGCCACCGTGTGAAGGAAGCTCATTTCAGCCGCTTGTATCCGTGATCCTGTTCTTTCATTTACCACCCAAAGCTTGTGACCATAGGTGAGAACATAGCTCGTGAGCTAGTGAGAACAACACACAGGTTGGAACATAGCTCGACTGCTAAATTGAGAGCTTTGCCTTTCGGCTCAGCTCCCTCTTCACCACGACACTCTGGTACAAGTTCTGCTTTACAGCAGAGGCTACACCAATCTGCCTGTCAATCTCCCATTCCATCCTTTCCTCACTCGTGAAGCAGACCCTAAGATAGTTAAACTCCTTCACTTGGGGCAGGACCTCATTCCAGATCTGGGAGGTGCGAGAACCATGGCCTCGGACTTGTAGGTGCTGATTCTTATCCTGGCTGCTTTGCACTCAGCTGTGAATCACTCCAACAAGAGCTGGAGGTCCCGGCTTGAAGCCAAAAGGACAACATCATCCGCAAAAAGCAGAGACGAGATCCAATGGCCACCAAACCAGAACCCCTCAACGCCTCGTGTGCACCTTGAAATTATGTCCACACAAATTATGAACAGAACTGGTGACAAAGGACAGCTTGACGGACAACTTGATGGACTCCATTCCTCACTGGAAATGAATTCCACCCCCTGACAACATCCCCATTCAAGCCGAGCAGCTCCCTACTTCCACTGTAAACAGTTTTTGTGGACTACTGCTTCCCTCTCCTGAGGCATCGGATGGTGGTCCAGAGCCTTTTCGAGGCCAACCGATAGTCGCTTTCCAGGCCCTCACTGAACTCCTCCTACACTCAAGATTTTGCTTTGGTGACAGCCCAGGCTGCAGCATGTTTGGCCTGCTGGTACCTGTCTGCTGCTTCGGGAGTCCCACAGGCCAAGACCTGATAAGTCTCCTTCTTCAGCATCATTTTCCTCAATAAATAAATGTTGAACCATAATATTTCTCTCATTAGTTTAATTTGTTCTCTTTATCAACCTTTAGGACTTTTGTGAAAATCTGATGATGTTTTAAGTCACGTTTATGCAGAAATATAGAAAAATCTAAAGGTTTCAAAAACTTTCAAGCATCACTCTATATCTTGCTTGTGAGTAATATTTTGGTGGTGCTTGTTCGTCACAGCCTCATTTTCTCTCATGCAGTATTATGTAATATTTAAACTGTACAGAAGGCAATATGGCAGCCTCTATGACAATAAAATATTGCTGGAAAAAATAATAAATACCACATTGAAAAAATTATATGCAAAACAAAGTTCACCTGAAAATGTATGCTATTTATGATAACAAGGACTTCAGTACAAGGTTTTGTTTAAGATGGTCAGTAAAAAAATGAGATTTGTTTCTTAACATTTAAGGTCGCGGGAAGGCTGTGGCCCATCCTAGCTGACTCTGAGTGAAGGCGGGGTACACCCTGAACAGCTTGCCAGACCATTGCAGGATCAACACAGACACACAACCTCACATTCATACCTAGTGCAATTGAGAATCTAGCTAACCTAATGAGCATGTCTTTGGACTGTGGGAGGAAACCAGAGCACCACACTATTATGCAACCATGCCGCCCTAAAGGTTAACAAATGTTTTCATTGCATTTGGAATTGAGGCTAATATATCGCTATCTACTCTTTGTATTTTGTGGCAAATGGTTTTCTTTCAACTCATTTTCTTCATAATATGTTTGAAATGATAAAATACAGAAACATTCTCCAACACCTTCCATTATTCACTTCTCTCGAACACAACAGCTTCTCATCTCCAGAGCTAGGACAGATCTCCTGACAGCGATCAATTCACTGGCTTCTCACTGAATTGGAGTACAAAAAATACCTTACCTGGGGATAATCCAAAATAATATTGTACTTTTTCACTCTCTCACCATTGTTTACACTCTTATGCTTCTTTTCTTCCCTGATTGGCTTACAGTACAAGCATCTTGTGATCTTTTTTAAATAATAATTTTAGTGACTGACATGAACTTTAAAACATCTGTGGAAAAGCATGAGGTAATGACTAGTAAATTCTATTGGCAGCACAAGTGATCATAATGTATTTGACAGATATGCACCTTTTTTCTTCACAGTGTTCACACCTCTGAGTATTACTAAAGATATTTTGCTTTTATGGATATTAATTAATCTTTTATCAACTATCACCTCCTCTGCATTCCAAACTGCCTCCCACTGCATTTTGCAATAATCCTTGCCTCAACCTTCCGCCTAAATCATGCCTATGTGCAGGGCTGAGAACTGCTATTATCAGCTTGGTAAAGCAGTATTAAGAATAGATAATAATATTTTCTACTGTATATAAAGCTAGTGAAACAGCAACAATACAACATAGTACAAAGTAAAATGTCATTTATTAGCAAAGTACTTCAAATGTACATATAAGGTAAGGTAAGTCTGTTGGCCGGTGCTTATTTCCAGTTCTGTAGCGTGAAGCGACTAGGAGTTCAGCTCCTCCTGGATGGGATGCAAGTCCATCACAGGTTACCTTCCCAGTATTTTTTACTGGTACCCATTTATACTGCTGGGTGGACAGAGGTACACTTGTGGTTAAGACCTTGCCCAGGGGTCTTAGCACGGTGGGGGTCTAACGGGGATTCGAACCCATGACCTCCTGATCATGAGCCCAGCACCCTAACCACTGCACCACCGGCCCCACCAAATGTACATATAGCAACTATAAAATACAAAGAAGTGTATAAAATGAGTGAAAGCTTTCAAATTAATCCTGCAAACAGTAGAAGTTTACTTATTGTGACATTTTGGCTCTTTGCTAGCCAAATGGTAAACAAGAATATGTGAATAAGTGTCATGTTTCAATAGTATATTTTTCCCTTTGCTGCGAGACAATAAATATCTCTCTCCGAGAAGGCCCATTTTAGTCAAATTTTGGCGAAAGGTGAAGTCAATGCTGAACTCCACGTCCTCCACCCAGCAAAACCAAAATAAAAACAAAACAGACGTGCACAGCCATGGTTTTGCATACCGGCAAAGCCACAACAAAGGTTTTCCATGCCTTCATGCATTACAGAATCCAATAACCCCACAAAAAGCATAAGCGGGGTTAGAGGTTGGGGAGAATGGGGGATGGGAAAGAGGCATGAATGAATGAAGTCACACTGATCACAGCAGAGCAGAGTTGTTTGTTCTGTTTCCAGGCTAGCCTGACTTCTCTTTTCACTGATGCCACACAGAGGTCAAAGTTCATGACCACAGGACAGAAAAAGTTGTGTTCACTGAGAGTGGATACATTAACGGAAGTGGGGTTACAAATTTTTTAAAATGCAGACAATACAAAACTATAGCCTTGACAGGTCTGATCAGACAAGAGTTTTTATAAAGCTCAATCAAAGTCACAACTTCTGCATATATAATTAAAACGAACAAAATTGATTGTTGATCTTCTGTGCCGCAGATCAATTTTTCAACCAAAGTTCCAAAGTAAGGTCATTGTAAAGAATTACATACAATAAACAAAGACAAAACCCCCCATAAAATTACATTTTTATTCACCCCATACATAATAATAATAATAATAATAATAATAATAATAATAATAATAATAATAATATATTAATGTAATTAAAAATATATGTTAACTAAATAATATTTACTTGCACTCTTGGAGCTTAATTCTGGGAAAGAAAACCATCCTCAAAAATATGTCCAAAGTTTAGACAGTGTACATAGAGCAAATGGGAACATCACATAGAACACTGATAAATGCAATGTTAAAGGCTACTTGTGCATTTAAGTTCATTTGATCATTTCCCCCACTAGAGGTTAAGGAAGCCATTTGTTTGAGCAATAGGTAGTTCATACATCCACACACACATAAAACATGCCACAAAGTGTACACAGTCTGTCCAAAACCTTTTAAGTATTACCATTTTTCACCATTGTGCTTCAGAGTGGCCAGGCTCTGGGGATTTATCTGATCAGGTAGGGAGGATGAATCTGTAAGCACAACTTGCTGAAGAAATAGGCTTTAGAATGGGACGATTGATCACCAAGGCTTTGCTGGGATGCACTTTTATCCTCTTGTAGTTCTTAATGTATTTATGATTTCTGTCCTGCAGAGAGATCAACTAAAATTTCTGACACAAATAAATGAATCTAGATGTGAATTACAATAATTTTCAAATCTCAGCCAATCCAGTGAACATCCATCGGCCTTACGGTAACACATCAGTATATATTCTGACTGATGTTCAGACTTATAAATGGACATAATTTCCCCTAAAACAACAAAAAGTTAACTTGGCACTATACAAATCTCTCTTATTTTGCATCATCCTCTTGGAGGTCTCGAGAAAGAAAATGTGATTCCTTAAGGAAGGCCTTCTTCTATTGCTTCATGTTCCAATTCTGATGGTCACATACACATTGTAGGCAATTTTGGCAGTAGACTATGGCATTAGCAATCTGACCAGTCTGCAGCTATGCAGCCCCATACAGAGGGACCTGTGCTGCATTGTGTGTTCAGGCACCCGTTTATCTTAGCCAGCATTAACTTTTGGACTAGACAGGCCAGCCTTCTCTATCTTGTGCATTGTTGAACCCTGGGCTCCCATTCCTGTATCTGCTTGCTCATTTTTCCTGCTTCCAGCACATCAACTTTGAAAACTAACTGTTTACTTTCTGCCTAATACACCCCACTGATTGCTGGTTCCACCGTATCTGAATAATCAATGCTATTCACTTCACCTCCCAGTGGTTTTAATATTATGGCTGATCGGTATGAACCTCAATAATTAACTAGGTTCTAATATTTCACAATTTTATTCAGCAAATATAATACTTTATCATTCTTAATGTGCAATCTTTTAACGTGATAGTTTTTAACTATTAAATGTTTGAAATTTTTCAAGTATAATAGCAATGACACACTGGAGTATTGATTGACTCCTAAAGCGTTTTTAACAGCTCAGTCAAACCAACACGGTTAGGTTTATATTTCATTTTCTAGTTTTTCTGGTTGTCACCAGTCAGTGGCTCGGCTTAGCACTAACACACCGTAGTCCATACATCACCACATGTTAAGGAGCTTTCCCCACATGTTACTTTTGTTATGGTAGAGCATGATTTATCAAATTTCCCACTGACCACAAACAACTGTCACTTGATACAACTGCATTCTTGGCATTTTAATGGCATTGCAGCATTTTGTAGTGCATTTTTACAAGGATCCTATTTTTTCAAGGATTGTATCAGCACCACAGAGAAGTCATGGCTTGCCAACTGCATGAAATGAATAAGACTCCATTAAGAAACACCACAACAGCCCTAGGACGGGCATACCATAAACTACTAAGCTGCCGTACAAATTAATCACTACTCTCCAGTGTACTACGACTTTTTTGAACATTAAAAACTAATAATAATTGTAGCACTCTATGGTATCATCAAAAAAAAATGGCGGCTGAGCTGGTTGCATCACAAAAAGGTTTGTGATGTCATTACGACGTGAGAAATTTGATTTAATTATTTTACTGTAAGAAACGGTTTTTTTTTTTTTTTTTTTTTTTTTGAGAAAGGGGCTTTAAAGACAAGAGGAACAAAAATTCACACAGATTCATTTGTCCTACCCTCAGGCTCTGTCCATTGTTTTTGACTCCAATATGCCTCTTTAATATTCAGTTTTTGAGGTTGGATTTCATTAGATGTTATGTAAAGTAGTGATACCACAAAATGTATGTTAAAATATCACCAACACTGTTTTGGACAGAATATTCCATTTATAAGCACAGTATTCCATCTTGGTGAGTACAGCAAGCAGAAACTGCAAGCTGATATTTCATGACTGCTTCGGAAATAATAGCTGTCAGTACAGGTGTGCTTAAGACTTTTATTGCTTTCCCACACGCACAATACACATCCTGCACTAGAAGAGTTAGATCTGAGCACTAGATGAGTTAGTTCAGGTTAACTGAACATTCCAAAGGTAAGTGAGGAGAGGGGTGGATTAAAGAACAGCTCTAATGTATGTGTGCCCTAGTGCGTAGACCAAGTAGACACCCCCTTTTATCTCACTACTTCAAAACCAAGGCATAACAATGGCAGATTTTTGTATTTTTAGGTCACTTTTCAGCTGTCATCATTCAAAACTACTATAGTTACCAGTCATGTAGCTTTATGTGGACACAGCCTTGGACAATGTTTAGAGATTTATTTATTTTTGTTTCATACAAATGAACATATTGCACAAGCATTCTGATGTTTTTAGAATGTTTCATATTTGTTGAAAATATACGTACACACATATATACGTAATATATATGTAAGTTGTAAAATGGCTTTGTAAGTCCTGATAATTAGCTTTGGATTATTTCTAACAGTGGTGTGCAGTGAATTTTATTTTAAATAAATAATGAACAACTTAATTTTCCAAACCGCTCAATACTACTGGTTTCACAGGAGGATGGAGCCTACCACAGCTGACTGTTGGTGAAAACGGGGTGCACCCTGAATAGCTTGACAGTCCATCGCAGGGCAACACACAAACAACTATTCACATTCATTTCCACACCTAGGGGTTTTAGAACACTGAACCCAGGACCTTCTTGCCGTGAGGCGGACGTGATAACCACTACGCCACAGTGCCACCCTCAGCTGTATTTTGTAAATGTCAACAACATAAGAATTTAATGCCACAACACACTCAACAAAAGTAGGGACAAAGGCATGTTTAGCATTGTGTTTGATCACCTTTCCTGTTAATTTAAATACTTTTTAATCATTTGGGGACTGAGGATACTGATTGTTGCAGTTCTTCAATTGAATTTTTCCTCCATTCATACTTGATACAAGACTTGAGCTGCTCAGCAGTCCATTGTCTGATTGTCCGCTTTATGATGAACTAAACATTCAACAGGAGACAGATCTGAACTGGCAGCAGGTCAGTCAACCACACTATTATGACATGCAGTTGTAGCTCATGCAGAATGAGCATTGTCCTGAAATAAGCATGGAGAACGCAGGAAGAGACATTGATGGCGACATTTGTCACTCTAAAATCCCAATATATTTCTCCATGTCAATGGTACTTTCACACATATAAAACTCACCCATGCCATGGACACTGATGCATGTACATCACAAACTTCCCCCTTGCACAATTTAAGGCATTTTTGGATGCAGCCTTGAACTGTTCTAAATAACAGCATTTATTTACAGCATTTAAGTACTGTTGAGCCCATGTGTTTATATTTGTCACAGTCACTGCACAGTATTTCAGGCAGTGCCTTCTGGAAGCTTGAAGATCACACACATCCAATACATTTTTGACCTTAACTTTTATGCAATGAGATGTGTGCAAATTCCTTGAACCTTTACACAATATTATGTATTGTAGATTTTGAAACTTAAATTCGTTGTGGGTAGCACAGTGGCGTAGTGGTTAGCACATTTGCCTCATAGCAAAATGGCCCTGGGTTCAAGTCCCAGGCTCAGTGAGAACATTTCTATGTGGAGTTTGCATGTTCTCTCTGTGCTTATTTGGGTTTTCTCTGGGTACTCCCACAGTCCAAAGACATGAACAATAGGTTAAGTGGGTGTTCCAAATTGCCACTAGATGTGAGTATGAGTGTGAATGGTTGTGAGTGTATGTTGGCCCTGCAGCGGACTGGTGAGGTGTTAAGGGAATTTTGTGTTCTATTGTATAGAAATTTTGTGTTCAATTGCATTTAGGGAAATGGGTTTAGTAAATAAGCAAATACTTAAAAACCTTTGATTTGATAATTTCTACAATGAGTAATATGTATCATTTGGCAACAATTCCTTAAACCCTAACTGATGGAGTGTTTAGCTTCTAATTTCATAAACAACCTTGTCGGAAGATTTTTTACCCTGTGAAAAAAACTTGACACATTATGTTTGGAGGAACAGATCTAATGTAATATTAGCATGCTTGAATTTTTTTTAACCAGGCAGTGTAAAAGACCACCTTACAGAAGCTGTGAAAACACAACACATAAGATTCCTGTCATGATTAAAGAAAGTGCAAGGGCCACCATGGTACATATTTCTTGATTTTCTATCCTGACACACACACACACACACACACACACACACACACACACACACACACACACACACACACACACACACACACACACATTATACAAATCCCACAGATTACAGACCACTTTTCACATAATTACTACTCCGCAAACCAGAGCATAATCATGCAATTTCCTCTGTTGCATTATCCAACAATATCTATATCAAGTCAGTGCATATTTATGCCACTAATTTGAGAATTTGAAGCAGTGTCAGATAAATAATGAAATAAATAATGACAATATACTGGCGCGATGCAAAAAACTCTCTAATGGGATAATCTGCAAATACATAGCATAACAAAAAAGAAGGCAGAAAAATAAAATAAAAGGGAATAAAATATAAATATTACCAGTACATCAGGTACACAGTTTTGTGCACCTGCTTGTGGATATTAAGTGTGATAAAAAAATGTACTGCAGAATGAAACAAATGTAGAAGTATTATTAATTACTAGTCACCTTTAGAATTATTCCAAGTAATATGTTTGTTACAAGATGCAGACAAATATGGACAGTGTAGAATGAAGAACTACAGTATAGTGTACATTTTTATGTGCACCTGCAAAAAAAAAAAAGTTCTACACTTTGTTATTTCATTGGATGGCCTTTACCTTTGACTATGGCATGCATTTGCCATGTACTGTTTCAACAACCTTGTCTAGAGATTTTTTACCAAAATGTTTATTTATTTATTTATTATAATTATTATTTTTTTGGATGACAGAAAAGTCAAACCACTCCATAAAACAATTTTCTTTACCATATCCCAAAGCTAGTTGGTCTTAAGATGAGGACATTAGTGAAGGGCATTTCATTATTCATGCCTATTAAACCACTCTTTCACAACTTAACCCAATCAGAAACCTTGATGATTTCTGTCAAAATAATGACCTGGATGGTGAAAGCGCTATGTTGGAGGCAGTACTACTTTTATATGTAGGGCAGGGGCATTCAGGACCACTTAAACTATTTCCAGCAGTTTCCACTACTACCTCTGCTATTTCCATTGGTTTCTAATGGAACCACATTGCTTCTTGGGATCACTGTTGTTTATAAAATAATAAATTAGCTTAATATTAAACTCCCTCAAACAACATGTTTTTTTTTCTGTAAATGTTTTTTTAATGCCAAAGGTCTACATTTGTACACAGAAAGCCAAATGAACATATTATTATGCCTTACTTCCTGAAACCCCTGCTGCATTTCTGCAACATAGCGCTTCATCAAAATGCTGCCCAATGCACCCAAGGCTGGAGTTGAATAGCAGAAACTGTCTGAAATAGCCAAGGTTGTCCCGAATTAACTTGAACCTGATAAATCACAATACTGTCATAGTGAAAATTGCCCATACCAGCAGCAAAGAAAAAAAATTACTGAATTGATAACCTGGTTATTCAGTGTGATTTTTTGTCACATAATGCTGCTGAGCCAAGAGTGGAATCACTGAAGCAACTCCAGATCCCAAAACTGCTTCCACTGAGGCTTGTACAGTGGTCACCATGTTTGATGGGTACATAGCATTATGCAATTCAGTTCTTATCCTGATGCACCCATCACTGTGGTATAGGGTAAATCCTGATTGATCAGACACAGGACCTTTTTCCATTGCTCCAGTGGCTAATCTTCATGTTTGCTAGGAAATTGGAGGTTATTTTTCTGAATAGCCTCACTTACAATTGGTTTTCATATAGCCCTACAGCTGTTTAGTCTCATTGCCCTGTGTGTAGAAATGCTCTTACTTTCACAATTAAACACAGCTGCAAGTTTGACTGTTGATTTTTTATAATTCAGCTTCAAGCATAAGTGATTTAAGTGATCTCCAATCTCGGTCAAGATTTTTTCCAACCACATTTCTTCTGCAAACTTGATGCTTTAATACTGTCCTTCCAAGCATTAATAATGCGTTGGACAGTTCTTAGTCCAATCCCAGTACTTTCACAAGTCTCCTTAACTGTTTTCTTTACTTGATGCAGGCCAGTTATTTTGCTTTTCTGAAACACAATTACATTTTTTCCATATCCACAGGATAAGTCTTCCAACATGTTAATCTAAAAAACGAGAAGCTACTCACTGCATCAGTTTGGGTTAAAAGAATTGTTGAAATAAATGAGTGCAGTAACTTACTTACTGTCACATCAGCAACTATCTCCATGCAGGTCTCTGCTTCCCAGAATCTATTACTTCACACAAATATGCTAATATGACTACAGTGTCAGTAAAGACGTAAAGATCAGCAGGCGAGAGAGAGAGAGAGAGAGAGAGAGAGAGAGAGAGCAGTCATGTGCCTGTGTGTAAAGAAAATTCAGTGAATGTTTAAGATATATTTTGTTTCTCAGAGTGAGATGTTACAATGAAATAAGCCTCATTTAAGCTAAGTCGAACTGGAAAGTGAATAAACAATGTAAGTGCTGAACCTAAGAACTTACAACTACAAATCCCACCAGCTAACCAGACTTCTAATTACACACACCTGTTTCTTATCATTGCGCAGATACTATTTAAGGATTTAAATGTGCGCACACACATTCACTGCAAAGTACTGTGCTCAGTGTCGCATGCCTGCAATTTACCCAGCCTTAGTTCTTGTGTGCTATACTCTGCTCTTATGTTTTGAACTGGGCCTTTAAATTGTTGTTTGCTGATCATCTGAAACCTTTCTAGTTTTTGACCTTGCTTCTGCCTCACATATCTGATTTCTTTGGCCACCATCTTCTCATTTGTTTATATAGATATTAGTAACTTCTAATTTAGACTTTGGACAATAGTTTTTTGATCGGTGCTACAACCCTTGGAAAGAAGCTTGCCTGTTTTTACTTGTCAGAGAGATATTTTTGGAAAGAAAATGTCAGCCAGGGTTGGTCAAGATTTTATTTTATTTATTTATTTTTGCAGTCAGTGATCTTCTCAGCACTTCAGATACTTTAGATTGTCCCAAATGATGTTATTATTGATTGTTGTTGACATGTTTTTATCTCTAACCAAATCTAACACAACTCTTTAAGCTGATCAAGAAATTCTTAGGGTATTATTTATTAGGTATGAAGCTAAGGACATCACGGGGGTAGCTCTCCAGGAACAGGGTTGTTGACCACTGGTGTATAAGGGTAGAAAAAGCAACAACCCTTGTGTTGCCCCAGTACTGATTGCTGCTTTCTGTGAGAAAGTCAGTAATCCAATATCATATTTATGGTGCCAGGCTGCATAAAAGCATTTATACTTTTCTTGCAGCTCAGGAATAAAGGTATTGAAGAGCTGAAATCCACACACAGGATAAGACACTCAAATGAGTTCCCTTGAACAGCTGCCAGATGCAAATTCAACACTTGGAATTAATTCCACATCTTTTTATTTCCCTAATAAAATAAAATGAAGAAACAGGACATTACTGGCACAAAAAGGCTTAGTATTCAATTGTTCAAATAATTTTGCATCTATGAAGATAGGGAATTGTGTAAATAATGGCTGTAATTCTGTTCGTTAATGCAATAAAAGTTTAATGCAAACCTTTTGTTAACCCACTTAAATTACAGCTGAAAGTCCACCTGTCAATAAAATCATGATTGCTTCATTTCAAATCCATTGTGATGGTGTACAGAGGCTATAATGCAAAAATTTTGACGCAGTCAAAATACTTTTGGGCCTAATCGTACATGCTCAAGACACTTTTAACAAAGCAAAACAGGCAGGAAAAAGTGCCTCAACTGGCATCTTTGCTGGCACTAGAAGTAAATACTAATCACCAAATAGATGTTGGATATCATGGAGGAGATAGAGTCAACTGCATGTATTATGCCCTGAAAAACATAGAATGGTATCTTACATGTTTACTTAGAAATGATAAGTTTAAGTTAAAGTGCTTACTATATGTATCTACAAATATATGTTTGGTACCATTGTCCCAGTAATTATTCATTCATTCTTTCATTTTCATTCATTCATTCATTTTCTGAACCACTTAATCCTAATTAGGGTTGCAGGGAGGTTGGTGCCCATCTCAGCTGACTCTGAGCGAGGGCGGGGTACATCCTGGACAGCTTGTCAGGCCATCACAGGGCAACACACACACAACCATTCACACTCACATCTAGGGGTGATTTGGAACAGCCAATTAGTCTAATGTGCATGTTTTTGGACTGCTGGAGGAAACTGGAATAGCCGGAGGAAACTCACGCAAGCACAGGGAACATGCAAACTCCACACAGTAAAGCCCGAGCCTGGGAATCTAACCCAGGCCTTTTTGTTATGAAGCAGACATACTAACTACTACGCCATCGTGCTGCTTTGCCAGTAATTAATGAATCTTAATTTAATCTTCATTAGCTGCTTTCTCTGTAAATCTGGCACCTTTCCCAGAAATACTATGCTTAAGACATGAATACACCATGGATACCATGCACACATTCACACCAGTTAAGTAACAATCCACCTACTACTAGGTTTTTGTAAAATAAAAGGAAATTAGATGCAGAATATACACAAAACCAAAGAGCCAGGAACCTGAAGGCAGGAAAACCTGCCATAACATTTTGATCAGCTATATACAATCATGTATCAATGATCATTAAATAAATAAATAAGAGCTAAAATGTAGGACTGCTATATTGTATACACTGCCTAGCCAAAGAAGTCACAAACTCTAATATTTTGTTTGAGTGCCTTTAGCCTTGTTTACAACACATAATCACCAAGACATTACTTCGACAAACTTAACCAACATGACAACATTTATTTCCATTCAAAGTTGGGCTCATTTTTCATCGACATCTTGAATAGATTTGGGGAAAATTGAAACACCACATAAAATCTTCTCCAGCACATCCCAGAGACTTTCAATAGGGTTAAGGTCAGGACTCTGTGGTGCCAATACATGTATGAAAATGATTCCTCATGCTCCCTGAAACACTCTTTTACTATTTGAGCCCCAATTTTATATTCAATCCATCAGGAAAGAAAAAGACCATGGATGGGATAACCTGGTCGTTCTGTAGATTCAAGTCATCAGCTGACTTCATTTGATTGCCGTAAAATATTGCTGAGCCTCAACATGACCAAATGAAGCAATAATGCCCTGGTAATTACACGCTGTAATCAAATATAATGGTGGTCCAACAAAATAATACAGTGTGCGCCTTTTTTTTTTTTTTTTTTTTGGCCGGGCAGAGTATTTTAAATCTGCTTTACAGTACAGACTCAAACACTGATATTTTGTGTTCTGATAGTTTGGTAATAAATGTATTGTTTAGAATTATTTTATTTTTAATTTTTTTGCACATATAACAGTTGTAGATGGTAAGCAACGTGGGAAGTATATATAATTGAAAGAAAGAGTTTCACAAAAGCTCATACAACTTAATTGATATCAAAAGATGATTCGTTAAAAACTGTCCTTCTGACAACCTCTACACAATATGAATATATGGTAATGCCATATTGGCTTATAAATGCTCCTTCAGTTTTCAGAGCCTTCATTAATGAAATTCCTTGTTTCTTTGATTCTTTGTTATTGCACAATTTTGCCATTGACCATATCAATGATATATCTATCTTTTCTTGAGAAATGAAACTCATTCAGCATGTTTGGAATGTTTTTTAAAAAGCTTCTGGAAAATAGGTTGTTTGTTAAATTGGAAAAGCATCAATTTCACAAGCCATATGTCAAGCCTTAGGTTACATCCTAGACAAGTATGGGCTAAAACCGACCAGATCATGGTGGAGGCTGGAACCGCTTGGCCCTAACCTCATTCATTCATTCATTCATCTTCTTCCGCTTCTTCCGGGGTCGGGTCGCGGGGGCAGCAGCCTAAGCAGTGAGGT
>JBCNYH010000007.1:7751704-7767870 GCA_039654325.1 Tandanus tandanus
CCGGTCCCCTTTCTTAAAAAGGGGAACTACCACCCCGGTTTGCCAATCCAGAGGTATGGCCCCCGATGACCACGCGACGTTGTAGAGACGTGTCAACCAAGACAGTCCTACCACATCCAGACCTAACCCTAACCTCCCTGGCCCTAACCTCATCCCACCAAAGATCTGCATGTTCCTCAGATTTGCCAATTTCTTTCTCTGACATTTGGCATCCCTTCAAAAGATGAAATGTTTTTTTGTTTTTTAAATGACCCAGTGAAGCCACCCATGTCCCAATCTTCATCATCCAAAACTTTAATTGTTAGGCAAACCAGAATAATCTGTTATAGTATCAAAATAACCCAGCCAAACTTTAAGCTGCTTTAAAAATACAAAATGCCTAAATGCAAAAATCCACTGAATTCAGAATTTTGTGTCCTGGACCCTGCATTATTGTTCATGTCCCATCATAAGAATATGACATTTCAAAAGCAACAACCCATTTCAGATTGCTCATCAGAAAATGTCTACCAACAAGAACCCAGTAGTCAATGACTGAATGAAGAAGAGTGAACAAAACTGGAAGGTAGCCCATATTTGAATGCAACATGCCATCAAAAACACAAAGCACCGTTTGTCATCCAAACACACCTCAGGCAGATCTTAGGGTGTGATCACACAAGACGTGCGATAGAAAAGCAACTGATGCAAATTGAAGTTTTTAGCAAATTTTTAAATTCTCATTAAACTGTTTTGTGAGTCCACATGCAAGTTAATATTTGGTCACTTAAAAATGCATATCATGCAAAAGTCGTGTGACAATTTTTGTGACTGATTTGAGACTGATTTGTAAGTAATTTGCGATTGGTTTGCGGATGTTTGGCCAAAAAAAAGCAAATCTCCTGTCAAAAATCAGTCGTGTTTTGTTGGCTTTTTGTTCTGAAACCGTTCTCTTTTTATTTGCGTGTTAGCGCAAACAAAATGTGAATAAAATAAGAATAATGACAAAATGTATGGAAAATGGCAGATGTTAGCAAGTCTCAAACTTTCCGCATAAAAGTCTCTTTCTTGTCGCTTTTTCTTGCGAATGAAAAATTAATAATTTGCAAGCCACCTTCTCTCAACATGTGTGGACTGTTTGTGCATTGAAATTTTTTTGCCATGAGTTCATGAACTAGATAACCAAAATGCAATGCCGCGAATGTAGCCTGTCAAATTTGAGAATGAAAAGCGACAGCTGCAAATTGCCATTCACATCACTTGCTTTTCTATTGCACCTCTAGTGTGATAAACCCCTTTTTGGTCCCAGATGCATCTTCAGACATATAAGAGTTATCACTCACATACCATATTACTCCTACTTTCCATGTATTTTTATTCAAACCCTTTAGCAGTGGTGGCTTAGTGGTTAAGGCGATGGGTTACTGACCCAAAGGTCAGCGGTTCAATCCCCACTATCACCACTGTTGGGCCCTTGAGCAAGGCCCTTAACCCTCAATTGCTCAGCTGTATAAAAAAATTATCATTGTAAGTCGCTCTGGATAAGAGCATCTGCCAAATACTGTAAATGTAAATGTATTCCATTTCTTATTAACCAGGTAGCCAGAGCTGAAAACACCAGCACCTGCACACAGTAGCACCACTTGCATCTATACAGCATAGACGGGAAGACTTCAGTCTAGAAGAGAGGTTTGGGGTACTAGTCAATGACAATCTTGCCCTACTCTCAACAGTGCCTTTCACAAGAAAAGAAAACAAAACAAAAAACAAAAACACACCACTCCACAGCCAGACAAAGAACCCATGGCAGTTTAGTTCAGTTTCAACCACCTGTCTGGATTGTTCTGTCATAGATGAATACTCCTACTTGCATACGTGGTACTTCAGTTTCCAACCACAGTGGTGTTATTTTCAGGATTTTTAATGCCTATTTTTATTTAAAATGTTTGTGTGTGATTCCTGTATTTGTCTAGTGTGCATGACAGAAAGACAAGGAATTATGTTAAAAATCAAAATCTGCTGTTATCCCCAACCAGTTTAGGAGCACCATAGACATGGAACATGACTGGATGGTTGTCTTGTGTCCATGCCACAGCAAAAACAATAAAGCTGTGACTTAGATGACGCTGATTAGCTGTTATGTATTGCTCACCTGAATGATGACTAGAAATAAAAAAACAGATTTATTTTTTTATTCATAATGAAATTGAAACCCCAAAAATAGAGGCTCATACACCACCACCCAGACTTGCAAAGAATAAAAAACACAATCTTACCCCAGGTGGGCAGTTAAAGTTTTCTTGAGCAAAACAACACCAAACACGTAAAGAAACATGGAACATGAACTTGTTAAACGGATAATTAAACCAAGAAGACAGGTGATAAAAATTAAATGTGGAAATCAGTGTGTGAAAGGTGGAGAAAAGTAAAAAGTGTTATCCTTTCCTGCTTTTGCTTTAGACCATAATTTTTCAAGGGAATTTTTTTGATTTTGCTGTACTGTATTTGTATATGTTGCCTCTGTATTTAACCCATCCAAAGTGAGCACACACACACACACACACATAAACAATGAGCGCACACACACTTGGAACAGTGGGCTGCCACACACATTGGGGGTGCCCGGGGAGCAGTTGGGGGTTGGGTGCCTTGCTCAAGGGCACTTCAGCCATGAAGGTGGAGGAAGGGAAGGTGCAGCTCACTCCCCCACCACCACGCATTTTTCCTACTGGTTGAGGAATCGAACCAGCAACCTTTGGTTCCAAAGCCGCTTCCCTAACCATTAGACTATGGCTGCCCCCGACTCATTTATTATTTTCTCCAGGGACGCTAGCTTTCAATAAGTAGATGCTAACTTGATGTCAACCCCCTTTAGTTAGCCATGGAGAAGCAAAATGCAGAGACTTCTTGATGCTAAGGAGCTGCAGGATTTATTAATATGTAGCCGGTAAATTTGCTGTATATTCCTTATTGCTAAAACTTCACTTGCCACACTTTCTCTCTCTGCTCCAAACACAATGCTAGCATCACTCGCGCTTTCACTCTCACTTCACCATACACACTAACCATGCATGCACACAATGACAAGCTGTTCTATATCTTGATGTAGCTGCACTACTCTTACAACACCAGCGTCGGACACCTATAAATAGAGATAGAAAGTTCCACTTGTAGGCAATGCCTAAATTTTTATATTACTTAAGGGAAACTACTAGAAAACGTACAGGTAATAAGAGTGAAGAATGTATTGAAATCTGGGACTTAAAGGGGTTAATTGACAGTACTGTCTATCTACATTTTGACCCAAGACATGGAAGCAGCTGCCACAGACAACTGGTTGACCTGCTACTTATACTAATGTGTAATTAAGACAGAACTGGTCAAATTATTCCACTCATCTAGTGTCTCACTGCTGTCTGTACATATGTGAAAGTGCTTACATCTTCCTTGTATTTTCCGGGAGGCGGTTGTTGGTGTGCTGTGGTTCGGTCTGGTGAGCAGACCTATGAGTAGCTTGTGGTGCAGTAGTAGGAACATGTATCAAGGAAAGAAGGAATCCTGTCCATGTAGTGTCAATATCCTATCCAACTGACTGCCCACTTAGCCACAAGTAGACTTATCAGTGGGGAATGTGTCATAGCATAAAAAAAGAAAAAAGAGAAGGAGAAAGAGAGACACAGAAAGAGCAAGAGAGAGAGAGAGAGAGAGAGAGAGAGAGAGAGAGAGAGAGAGAAAGGTTGTCTAGCCATGAGTCACTCTTTCTGTTTACCTACAGACAGATCGAGTTGTCCGCATGATTCTTGCCACTATGGCAACTGTCTCACCACTAGGGCAACCTTTCCCTGTGTGGGTTGCCACACACTATTGCATTATAGGAATTTTATGCAAAAGGCCAAAAAATTGCCACCTTTCATTGTGGCTCCTCTCAATACAACATTATCTGAACAGTTTGGTTGCTTTCGATTTTCATATTCGATTTTCTCTGCTGAAGACAAAGTTCATGGTGACGAATGGAATATTAACTGCTTTCAAAGTCAAACAAATTATTAGGCTGGTTACTTCAGTCATTCATTGGCTGCACCTGCATCAACCCACATCTGGAAGCATGCACACATGTACACACACAGTGGGAGACATGACAAAAAAGGATTTCATCTTACAAGGGGCCTGGGGTTTAACTAGATACGAATACAATATTCAGATTGAACAGATTATATATTGTCTCTGAACTGAACCCAAATAAAGGTACAAAGAACAGGCAAAGTATCGGTTTCCTGTTTTTTTGTTCTTTGTTTCTGAAGAAAGTTTAACCAGGTTCATTAATTAGGGATTGGAATCCCTGTTGGGTGAAAAAAAAAAGTTGAGCAAGTGTTAGATATTAAGCAATTATTGCATAAGGTCCAATGATCTAGACAATTATTAGGTGAATGGGGTTGTTATCTGCTGAGGCCAAAGGGCAAACACGCTCTGAGACGGAATAATTCTCCATATTATACAAAATGTGAATTTTATATTTGGTTTATTATTCATTCAAAATATTTTTAAAGTAGACAGTAATGTCACAATGTGCAAATACCATACACATACTGTATTTTATGCTGTATACATCTTTGTTGGCTCTGTTAGGTAATTAAAAAAAAAATAAATCTGAAAATTGATGCGTAAAATATGCATTTATTTTTCACCTGCATATGCACAGTGTCCCCACTGTGTTGGATAGACAATGTGGCCAATAATAAACAATTAGATGCTAAAGACAAGGTAGATGTCGCTCAATAGTCATGGGTACAAAATGTCGATTGGACTGTTCAATTCAGTAACATCCACTCAGCCTGAAGTGCATAACTGTTACAGTATATACTACAAGCATACTTATGTGATTTTGTTTTAAATTTCTTACATTTAAATAATGAAGGATACAGGTGATCTCCTTGAGCAGGTGCAAGACCTGTGTAATGGCATCTCATTAACTCACTTTCAAGTGCACAGGACATAAAAAAAAGGAAACTAAAATAAGATTTTAACCATGGCAGAGAGGTGGGCTAAGCTCTGTGCTGTGAGCCGAGCTAAGCGCTATGTAGCCATATGTTTAGCATAATCGTTTAGAGTTTTATGCATAATTCACTGAAATGTAAGTGAACACAACACAAGAAAATAATAGCCATCAGAGTGGGTGAAACCCCACCAGTTCTTGAGAAATAGCCCGGACAAAATGAATAAGGTCAGGGCCTTTTTGACAAGGTCAATGGTCAAACAGAGAAACTGACAAGCCTATGCACACCTACTCATGATAGGAAATCTGCATGCAAAATCTCAGAATGATCCGTCCATAAGTATAGCCCAGACAAAATGTTATAAATATTAAGCAGTGGACATACTGTATGTGAGATGTCTGTCAATTTCTCTATAAACTGCACAATGGCTTATATTTTATTATCAACAAGGTTTTGGCTTGCTGTCAAATACACATTCCTTCAATGAGACGGAAAATTGTATCACACCTTTTAGTCTAATGTAGACCATGTTTCTATCCTCAATCGGTATATAAACCAAAAATATTATATATAAACCACACAATACACAGTGGAACCTCGGTTTTTGACTGACTCCATTTTTGAGCAAATCGGTCCACGAACAAAATTTCGAAACCATAATTGCACTCGGTTGCAGCAGTTCGACTTGGTTGTCGAACAATCTATTTGGCAACAGACGGCTGTGTGTGCGTCAGTCTCATCACACTGCTCTTGCTCACAGAACACCCACTTTGAACTTTTCTCAGATTTTGATGCAATTTCTTGTGTTGTGTACTATTTCTTGTATATATTTTTTTATTGATAAGCCACTATGGGACCTTTAAATTTTACTAAAACGTTACTATCATAGCCAGCTATAACATTTTTTAGCAATTTTTGCCACAGTAGTTTTTTTTTAATGAAATTGGGCTATATAGGCTAGGCTTTGCTGCTGACGCACATCAGTGAACCTTTGGTGCCCATGACCCTGCCACCAGTTCACTGGTTGTTCTTTCTTGTACCTCTTGTGGTAGGTACTAACCACTGCATTCCAGGAACATCCAACAAAATCTGCCATTTTGGACTGCAACAAGTCAAACAAGTCAAAGTCACCCAGTTCATTATGCTTGCCTAACATTGAGAACTGACTCTTCACTTGCTGCCTGGTATATACAGTATTTCCTATCTCTTGACAAGTGCCACTGCAATCACACAATCAGTGCTAATCACTTCACCTGACATTGGTTTTAATTTTAAGGCTGATCAGTGCATACAGATCCAAAATTACATATAAGTATACATATTCTGGATTAGGATCCAGAGCAGCAACATCCTAACCAAGTGAGCAGGTGGAATAACAAGGTTTTTACCATACTTGATCCTGAAGAGAAAAATCTTACTGCAGGCCTTGCACTGGGCTGGACAGACCTTGGTGCAGGGCTTAGGCTCAATACAGGTGGCTGCTGAAAATTGATTGTCGAAGAAAACTAGAGTACCCAAAGGATACCTATACAAGCACAAGGATAACATACAAACTCCACACTAGAAGGTACTTGGTTGAGTTTCCAGCACAGAACATTCTCACTCTGAGGTGTCAGTGCTAACCACTGAGCCACCATGCTACCCTTCAACGCACTCCTATGTCCACAGTTATGTATTGTCATTGTTATTACAAAAAGATTTGCCTACATGTTAGTAAGTCCAATTAACTGTTTGATTTAGTTGAATACAAAAAATGAAGGTGAATGACAAAGCTCATTGCACATATGAGCTTATGAGATATTTGAACTAATACATCCATCCACACATTATCTACACTGTCTATCAGTCAAGGTTGGAAAGGAAGGCTGGAGCCTATCCCAGGTGACTTTGGGCAAGAGTCAAGGTATGCCTTGAACAGGTCACCAGTCTATTACAGGGTGAACTAATACATTTAATGCAGAAATAGAACACAATGTGACAAATACTGCCAAAGTAAGACCAAAGTGAATTCCTGCTGGAATTTTAAAAAATATATATATATTTCTACTAAATCAGGTATAGATGATAGCATACATGTTATTATTAGTCACAATGCAGTTACAGTGGCTTTTATACTAGAATAAAGACACTATCATTTAAAATGATTATTATATTAATTTATAATATAATATCAGTGTTAAGAAAATGTGTTGAAAGAGACCAATCCATCTATTCAATCATTTGCTGAACTGTTTAATCCTACTAGGGTCATGGGGAGGTGGGACCCTATCTCAGTCAGATCTGGGCGAAAGAAGGGTACACCATTAAGAGCTCACCAGTCCATCGCAGGGCCAATACACACACACATAACTATTCACAGTCACACTCACTCCAAGGGGCAATTTGGAATGGCCGATAAGCCTAATGTGCATATCTTTGGACTATGGGAGGAAACCGGTGTACCCAGAGAAACCCCAAGCAATCATGGGGAGAACATGCAAACCCCACACAGAAAAGCCTGGTGGATTGAACCCAGGACTAATTTATTTAAGAACAAGAAATGCGCTAGACTCATTTATTCATTCATTAATTTTCTGAACCACTTAATCCTAATTAGGGTTGCTGTCAGGCTGGTGCCCATTTCAGCCAACTCTGGGTGAGGGCAGAGTACACCCTGGACAGCTTGCCAGGACATCGCAGGGCAGAAACACGCTGACGGCAACCCAATGGCCTACTCTTTACGAAAGACAGCAATGGTTCTTTTACGTGCCTCTCACCACAGACAGTGAGACACATGGCTGACCTTTGATAACCCAGTTAGCTGCACTGGGGGGGCAGCATTGACAACCTGGTGATAGTGGGGGTTCAAGCCTTCAAGACCTTCAAGAAGGATCGACCTTCAGATCAGTAAGCCAGCACCTTACCACTAAGCCAGCACCCTACCACTAGGCCACCACTGCCCCTACACAGACTCGCTAGATTTTAAACATGTTATGACCATTGGTAGAATTTCAGGTGCGTGGTTTTTTTTGTGACATATAATTTTAATTGAAAATTTTGTGAAAGTCTTCAGACTCGCTAGCACAGAGAGTATGATAATCGTTCTACTCAATCGTTCTGTGAGTGTGAATGGTTGTGTAAGTGTTGGCCCTACGATGGCCTGGGAAGCTGTCCAGGGTGTACTCTGCACTCGCCCAGAGTCGGCTGAGATGGGCGCCAGCATCCCCGCGACCCTAATTAGGATTAAGCGGTTCAGAAAATGAATGAATGAATGAATGAATAATCTGTTTTTAGAGTGTAATCATACCCGTTAAGTCACAAAATTCAACTGTAAACGTGAGCAGTGCATAGCCTTTTGAGAAATTGATAGAAAAGCATAAGAATGAAAATACATTCTTCGTCTGACATCACCTCTGTCTGACTCATCCATCTGAAACTTACTAAAAGATTGGTATTAGAGGTCCTCACTGATATTTGAATTTGGGGTATCTCTTGTGCCAAATCAACTGTCTTTTCTTATTCTCCTTGTCCTTCCTTTGCTAAATCTTGTACAAAATTGTACCTTGTGGTCACAGTTGAGATCTAGGTGACATATTTTCGGGTACTGAATGAGTCAAGTTTCATGCAACTTTAAACAGGCTGCATGGCCTAGCTTTCTATGTGAATTAGATACTTACACCACAACAATTACACCAGTTGTTATGTAGTATCATTGTTGTGGTGGAACTATACTATGTGGTCCATTAAACTGTAAAAGGAGACTCAAAAGAGACCACATGACCATTTGGAGTACTGAATGTGGTTTAAAGTCAGCCATTTTTTAGAGAATAGGATGTGACAATGCACTTTATTATATCTATGGTTGAGGTGAACCTTGACCTGACTAAGCTCAATGAATTCATCCTTTGGGGGTAGTTGTTATGCACTTGTTTCACTTTATGGAAGCTGATACAAAACCAGAGGGAACAACATACTTTTGGAGCGGGTAGTAGAGTGTAGACCAACAGGCGCTGATGTGGTCTTTTGGTCATTTTGCTCTCTCTGGCACAATTCATTACATATTTTTCTTTTTTTTTTTTAAGAAGTAACTTTTGGTATAATGGGAAGCTATTGTCCCTTGTGGCCAGTCCTCTAGTTCTTTTGCATCTTACAAATATCATAGCCATGCTCTTTTAACACAATACTACTTCTGCTATTGTACAAGGGCTACAGAAAAGAATGACCCCTTCAAAATATTCACATTTTGTAACTTTGCAGCCTGAAATGAAGACACACAGAAATATTGTTTTCCAGCCGTATCTATCTGCACAATGCAAAATATAACCAGGTGAAAATATAGCCAGGTGAAGAATATATTAGCAACAGTTAATAAAAAATAAAATAAAATCTTAAGTAATTAAGATGGTTCTAAGGATCAACACCTACCTACAAAATACTTGTGAAGTCAGTCAGGTGTAACTAGTCACCTTCTTCATTTGTAACTGCAACCAAAAAGGGCAGCTATGGCCTAAGGGTTAAAGAAGCAGGTTTTGTACCTAAAGGTCGCTGGTTCGATTCCTGAACCAACAGAAAAAAATGGGTGGAGGCGGAGGGAGTGAGCTGCACCTTCCTTTCTTCCATCTTCATGGCTGAAGTCCCCTCGAGCAAGGCACCTAACCTCCAACCTGTGTGTGTGTGTGTGCTCACTTTGGATGGGTTAAATGCAAAAAATTGTGTAAAATTGTGGACAGGCACAAGTCAGATGAAAAAAAATTCAAAGGCTTTACCAAACTCTAGGATAATCAAGAAGTGGAACGTATGTGGTACTCGGTAAGCACTAGAATATTTACACTGAACAAAACAGAAATACAGCTATCTGCAACAAACAAAACAACAATAAAAAAAGATAATATACATATATGCACATACTTCTGCCGAGGAGGTTATGTTTGTATAAAATTTGTATAAATTTTTACTATAAGCAGGATTGTGCAAATCCTACCAATTCAATTTCTTATTCAAACTTATTCAAAGGGTGTTGCATGGGCCAAGGAAGAAACAATTGCATTGCTAAATTAGATTATTGAAGGAGAAAAAACAAAGTCACAAATTACCATTAACCAATATAAAGTCAATTAAGATGACTGCAAATTGAAGATGAAGATTAAAGAGAGGATTAAGGAGATTTTAATGAATTATAAAGAAATAAAAAACAGCTATAGTAAGCAATCTGGACATTATCTATGTCATTGTCTTTAACTGGTTAGAGGATTATTGTTTTGGTTTGGAGCTGTTAGCAAGCATGGCGGTTGTCCAGCTTGTAGAGCACTTTATTATGTGTGCATTGTCCCCTTGATGGCTGTGTGGGAGTAATGAATAGCCCACTCTTTTCCATTAAAATAATAGCCTCATCAAACACACTCAAGCCAAAGCTGCCTATTCAGTGCCAGGCTGTGGTATTCATTACCTAACAGTCCATGGAATGCCAGTCTAAAGCTGGAATTTTAATTGCTTCATTAAAATCATAGAGTCATTGAAAGTTTGAGATCTGTGGAAGTGGGATAACATGGAGGTAATAATTTGGGTTGTTAATAAGTGTTTGCAGTGCAGCTTCATAAAAATAAAGTCTGATCAGGTGAAATGAGAATAAGGAGAAACTTCATCTGATCCCATCAGGTTGCACTGGTGGAGAGTTCATACAATTTGAATTGTTTCATCAGGCTCATAGGAGATTATCAAGATTAATCTTTGAATCACGTTGACCCGACCTAAAAATAAAATAAAAATAAAATAAAAATAAATAAATAAATAAATAAATAAAAATGATAAATAAAAATCCCTATATGTTAGGCAATTTGACTTTCACTCAATTTTAGCCACTGCAGAAAACCATTTACATCAACAAGGAGGACACAGGCACCAATAAGTGACATGCAATAATTCTTTCCAAGAACATTTTTCCAATCATGTGGCTTGAACCCAAGACCTCCTGCTGTGACATAACAGCACCACCTTGCCCCCGAAAATACCTTTGCTGCAGGGTATTTACAGTTTTGCATATCTAACATCAATGCAGGTGCATTTATATATTTTTTATGAGGCATAAGGTAGGCTGGATACATTTGCATTAAAGTAGTTTTTTCTTCTTATAATATACATGTAATACATATCATTAATATATAAGAAATACATATAATTTTGCATATCTTGCAGTCATGCCAAATGTCCATGCACTCTGCCCATAGGGAAGCACATGCCTCTGCTTATGCCTCAGCCCCCTGTTCACATATAGTTCCGGATTTCCTCAGAAAATCCAGAAGAACACTGTTATCCTGTTCATCATAAATAAGTTCTCACATTAGATAGGTCCACGTAAAGCATTTTCCCACATTTGTAAAGTTTGTCAAGGTTTTATGGAGAACTTGGACCACCCCCAGGCAAATGGGCAGAAAAAGCATGCAAATCAGGAGATTGGCCACTTCCTAAGGACATACTGTGAAGAGAGCAAAGGTGAATGGACCAACTTATTTCTCTAAACAAGATATGCTCAGAACTCATCCTTCTTACATCCTTCCAGTGCATGTTTGGATTCTAACCTGCACGGTTCCCATGGATCTGGATAGAAGCATCCACTAAATGCTGTAAATGTGGTAACACAAGCAACACCTGGAACATGTTTCTCTGTCACATAAGCTTCATACTCTGGATCCAAGAGTTCACCAGAACATACTGTACAAGCATGGCTGCCACAGACTACAAATCCTGACTTCTCTCCCATTCAGTTCAATGGATTTCTAATTCACACTCACCTGTGTCACATAATTTACGTTAATCACAAATTCATAGGGATAGGGATGGGGATTCCACACACCAACTAAGTTATACTTGGCGTGCCTTACCCAACATTACTTAGCGTACTACTGTGATTTTTATTCTAATTTTGAATATTGTCATATAGTATTCGTTTACTGACAGCCTGCCATTCTGCCTGAGTGTTTGATCATGATATGCCTGATGATGATTTGCATAATGATGTTTTCAGGACTTGTTTCCTGTGTGTTTTATTAAACTGTTTAATTGTATTTGCACCCGCCTCCAGCCCTTTTATGACAGCTTGGAAAGTTTGTTAGGTATGGAAGGAGCAATTAGAAGTAGCAGCATTTCCAAGGTCATAAATAGTTTTTGTAGCTGCATTATTAATAGGATGCAGGACCAAGTGGTACAGATTATATTTGGAGCAGAGTGATTCACAGTTTTGCAGTATCTGGAGTGATGTAAATACACTGCCTGGTCAAGAAAAGTCACCCACGAAAATATTTTGTATTTTGATTCCAGTTCACATTTGCCATGGCATTGTTTCACCAACCTAATGCAATGTCAAAAAATGTATTTTTGCCCAGAGTTGCATTCATTTTTTGCCAAGATCTTGTATCGACAATGGGAGAATCAGACTACTCTGTAGTTTTCTTAAGCACATCAAGACTTCCAGTGGGGGGGTTAAGGTCAGGACTCTGTGGTGGTCAGTTCATGTATGAAAATTATTCATGCCCCATGAATCACTTTTTCACAGTTTGAGCCAGATGAATCCGGGAATTGTCATCATGGAATATGCCTGTGGCATCAGTGAAGAAAAAAAAAATCCACTGATCGGGTTGTGTGTGGAAATACTGTTACTTTTCATGAGTTTTTCCCGAGTGATCTCTGATTGTGTTGCTTGGCATTTTTTATTTATTTTTTTTGCTGGGCGGTGTATCAAGGGGTGCCAGAACAAATTCATCAAAGGACAGGATTTGTATGTTGCAGTATCCAAATGAGCACAGGATTTGCAGCAGTAAAGCTGGTAACTAAGTAATTAAGGGAGTAACTAAACATCAGTCAGTAAATTAAGCATCATTAAGAAGCCACAGTCAAAGCCACAATCAAAGTTTAGACTTTGGATTACTGATCTGAAGGTCATAAGTTCAAATCCCAGCACTGCCAAATGACATAAAAATAACTTGCACTTCTCCTGACTTCCTTATACTTTATCCAAATGAGGTTTTATATGTTATAACTCTTGGCTTGAACCACTGATGTAGCTAAAGTAGGTTGAACCAATCTAAAAAAATAGATGGTATGGTTCTAAAATTGGGTTAACATTTATGAAGATAAGTGGTATTGAAAAATTCTGGATTACATGAACACCACCAGCTGCATCGCAGTTGAATTCTCTATTAATGTGCCAGGTTTGGGCAGTGGTGGCCCAGTGGTAGGGTGCTGGTTTACGGACCCAAAGGTCAGGGGTTAAAGCCCCACTATCACCAAGTTGTCACTGCTGTCCCCCCAGTGCAGCTAACTGGGTTATCAAAGGTCAGCCATGTCTCTCACTGTCTGTGGTGAGAGACACGTAAAAGAACCATTGCTGTCATTCATAAAGAGTAGACCATTGGGTTTCCATCAGCGTGCTTATGCTCTGTGATGGCCTGGAGAGCTGTCCAGGGTGTACTCTGCCCTCGCCCAGAGTTGGCTGAAATGGGCGCCAGCCTCCCCGCGACCCTAATTAGGATTAAACAGTTCAGAAAATTAATGAATTAATGTGCCAGGTTTTAAACTAATAAAACTAAGACTTAAGCTTAATCATAATTTCTTAAAAAACGAATTTTTCCCTTACATTTTGCCCCCACCTTCCCACACAAATACATATATGATAAACTCTCATATATAAAAAACTTCTCTTGTAATCTCTTCGACTGTTTCTCCTCACTGATTTTGCTGCTTGTTATAGTAGGACTCGTACTACAGAATTATTGCTGAGAATATCAAATAATCTTGAGTATATATTTGAGCATACACCATTGTTCTGTCCATGGAATCGCCTAATCTTTGTCATGTTTGTTACTTTGTTATGTTCCTTAGCAACCAAAACTTGCTGACTGCATTGTATAGCAGATTAACTGTTTTTTGTAAAAATATTAAATTATTAAACACTGGATTTTATCCTATTGCTTTTGATCCAATTTTATAACAGCAGTAAGTCACAGGAGGGTGTGTGCTACAGTGATTTTATCATGAGTGAGGGAATTAGGATTCCTGGATTTAGATTCATACACAGTTTAAACCAGAACATTCCAATGGTCAGTATTACTTCAATGGTCCCTGGATCAGCTAATAGAGATGGTATCCCAAATCTCTCTTGTGGCAGCTGTGTCTCTTGGACGTTACAGAAATCTCTCTTGGTTTTATTCAATTAAAACTTGTCTACAAAATGTATTTATCTGGAATATATAGTGTTCTCTTCTGAAGGTAAAAAAGGAGACCATGTCCACCTTACAACAAGAAGGTCATGGGTTCCAGTCCAAGGCTCGGCGACAGCATTTCTGTATGGGGTTTGCATGTTCCCCCTGTGCTGTTTCACATTGCCCATAGGTATGGGTGTGAGTGTGAACTGTTGTTTGTGTGTGTGTGTGTGTGTGTGTGTGTGTGTGTGTGTGTGTGTTGGCCCTACAATGGACCTGTGAGCTGTTCAACATGTGATTAAGAGTGTGATTACGAGGTTCAGCAAATTAATGGATTAATGGCATCTTGAAAATGTACCTGTTGAGAGTGAAAAAGAAGCACTAACTAAAATATGCAAAGAAATCCATGATCTATTTCCAACATTAGCCTTATCATACTACAGAAGGAAAAAAACTGACTGGAGTGAACAACATGATACCCTCTCACACTTAAACTCTTTCCTTCCTAGGTATTCCTAAGGTAATCAAATTTTTACCTGCTTACTTATATATGTGTATATTTTCCTATGCTTGGTATCTTCTATAATAAGCACACACAGGGCTTGCTGTTACTCCATAAATAAAAACAAAGAAGAAAAGTGAAAATATAGGCAGAGAATTGAGGGGAAAAATTGGGGGCTGGATAGCCAAACAGACTGGAGCAGGATTGTCTTGGGTTTTGGCTCTTATGTTACAATACTAATTTGTTTTGTCTGTAGTTGTGCCTGGTTGTTTGTATGAGGTAAATGCTCCAACTCCTGAGGTTTTCAAATTCCTGAAAACCAAAAGTATGCCTGCTCAGTGTACCTCAAGAAGAAGTATTCCATGGCTTTATTTCTAAAGGTCACCACATTTTAAATATCCTTCGGATCCTGTTATCATCTTGACAAAAAAACACAGTGTGACCTCAAGAACTATACGCCAATGATTTCCATTGTTACCCCACGTTCATTTGGAAGGGCTGTATATGGTTAATGTAGGTATAAACATTAATTTATAGGCTGTGTTCAAGCCAGTAAAAGTAAACCGCCTGTATTAAGTTCAGTTGACCTGTTTAGATTTGACCATAAGCTGATTTAGTGCTCCAAAAAAAGTTATTATTTAGGATGTGAAATATAATAATTTCAATTTTATTGGATGATTACCACATTCCCAAATAAATGGATAGCAGTTTGTCTGTCAGTATAGATGTCATTAGAGCCCATTAATGGAAGCCATCCATTCTTGTCAACTGTCAGATGGATGATTAATGCTTCAACAATTTTCTCAACTTACACACTTGATCAAAATTCCTGGCACAGAATATAGTGCAAAAGTCTGTTTACATGGCCATAATAATAGAACAGAATGGTTATATTATATCTCATACATAATATGTGTGGTACTGACTCAGACTGGTTTGATTGGAAAGATATCATCCGTTCTGTTTTTATATCCAGACAACATAACACCAAAATCATAAGGACCTACAGTTACTTAGCTATGTTCTGGCAACATAGCACATTATCTTAAACATTTTTCTAAGGTAAATGGGAATATCTAACAAAAAGAGAAACAATTAAACATACAAATAAATAAAATCTTGACAGAGACATGCAGTTATGTTGAATTCTGCTTCATAGAACCTAGCTTTTGTGTTCAATCCTGAGCTTAGCTCACTGTCTGTATAAAATTTTGCATGTTCACAAGGGTTCCCACTGGGATCTCCAGTTTTCGTTACTGTTCAAAAAAGTGCAGAAATGTAGATAAAATGCAAATGCTCCTAATGAGTGCTCCTCAATGGATTGGGATTCTATCCAAGGTGAATTCTCCCACCTCATGTCCAGGGCTTCCTAGATTGGTATTGAACCTACTGTAACCTTGGCCACACTGAAGTAATTACTATTATTATTATAGGAATTATTGTTATTTATTATTACTATTATTATTATTGTTATTATTATTATTATTATTATTATTATTATAAATCCTTTTGTAGATC
>JBCNYH010000007.1:7774212-7806190 GCA_039654325.1 Tandanus tandanus
TACATATATATATTGTGCGTCTAAGGGAAGCACATGCCCATTCGTACTGAGTTATAATGTGAGTATATGTTATTGTATCTGTTACCATGACTGTTTATTCAATCTATAAGTACAAATATGACAATATAAAATAATAGCAAAATAAAAATAAATAATCTATTCAGTTTATATAACATAAAAGTGCAAGAATAAAACAGGACTGAGGTTTATTAGGAAAGAGACTACAGACTTACACATAAACTACTCAGACAAGCAGACAGGCCTGCAGGTAACAGTTCACTAAGCAAGTGCCGAAAACCGAAACTAGAACTAAGGAGACTGCATCGTCTTAATGAACTACCGAAACACACAACGGGGCTGAGAGAGTGAGGAGGTGACACACACACACTATCTCATTCTCATTAACAATTTGTTATATTTTGTGTTACACCAAAAAAAGGAAATGCTAATGTGTCGATTACTCCAAAGTACTATTTTCAGGGGAAAGTGGAGAATACCGTACATGTTCATTTTCTTAACCGCTTAATCCAAATTAGGGTCACGGGGAGGCTGGCGCCCATTTCAGCCGACTCTGGGCGAGGGCAGAGTACACCCTGGACAGCTTGCCAGGCCATCACAGGGCAGAAACACACTAATGGCTATGCAGCCTACTCTTGACAAAAATCAGCAATGGTTCTTTTACATGCCTCTCACCATAGACAGTGAGAGACATGGCTGGCCTTTGTTAACCCAGTTAGCTGCACTGGGGGGACAGCAGTGACATCGCGTTGCTAGTGGGGCTTGAACCCCCGACCTTGGGATCAGTAATCCCACACCCTACCACTGAGCCACCACTGCCCCGGCACAAGTAACAGCAAGCAGAATATCATAGGAAAAATTTAACTCCTGGTCAGGTATTAGGCAGGCAGAGATCATACACATGACAGGTAGCAAAATAGGTCATACACTAAAAAGCTAAACACATTACAGAATACAAAGTTTGGCATATTCTGAATGCAGGGGATACACATATAATGTTTTGTGCCATTTAATTATTTGTGTGGGTATTTATAGTCCTCTTCATTGGATGCTTGATGAAGCACATGTGCTCTGTTTGTTAAGCCTTCTGGTGCACATTTTAGGTGCACTGCAATCCTTCTGCCTTAAAAACCTAGAACAAATGAGACACAGCTACGCTGAATACAAAGGAAGATGGGAGAAAACCATGACAGAACCACAACACACCTCACTACTTGGTGGTCCTGGTTCTCTGGGTGCTGGCCTGGAACCAGTATCAACCCTGGCATGGACCTTGGCATAGATCCTGGTATGGACCCTGGAATCAACCTTGGCTAAGGCTCTGGCTTTTTGCTTCCAGATATGCTCTCTGGCATGCTCCCAGGCATGGGTCTTGGCGAAGACCTGGGTGTAGACCTCACAATTGGCTTTTAAACCTGCTCAGGCACTGGCTTAGGAATGACCTCGGGAACCTCCATGGAGGTTGCCTTGATAACATATTTAGGAACAAGTTTTGGCAGCTGAGTAGATGTATGCTGTGTCTCCTACTTGAACTCCCATGCTGATGGGAGCTTGGACCCGCGTGGTACTGAGGGCTCCGGCACTAAAACACATACACACAGACACAGGGGAGACAGAGCCGGAAAGCAGTTTTAGGTTTTGTGGCAGGCTCAGTGGCAGGCTCAGCAGCAGACTCAGGAGCCAAAGTCGGCACACATGCACAGTCTATTTAAAAATCAAAGACTAATCTATGGGCACACCAAGTTTTACTATTTCACCAACATCATCACTAAGCAAAGGTTCATCATCAAACAGAGCAACATTCACCTTCACTAAAGGTTCATCATTTAACAACATTTCGTCTTGCAAGTCAGACTCAGGATGTCTCTGTGGTGAAGGCTGTCCAGTCCGCCTTGGGTATTAGCTGTGGAGTGACAGCTGTCCTGTTGGCCGCTGGGGAGAACTCTGGGTCAGAAATCACCCTGCTGACCTCTGATGAGATTGGTTTGTAGGTTGCCCTGTCGACCTCTGGTGAGTGCTCTGCGTTGGAGGCCACCCTGTCACCCTCTGACAAGAGCTCTGTGTTGGAGGCCACACTGTTGGCCTCAGCCAAGAACTCTGGGATGAAAACTACCCTGTCATCTTTTATCATGAGCTCTGGAGTGTAGACCACCCTGTTGACCTCTGGCATGAGCTATGGGAGGCCGCCCTGAGAGAGGTCTTATTAGCCATGCTATGAGACCCAGGGTGTGCTGAGTGTCAAAATGGTCCATAGCAGACATGGTGTGTGCCAGGGTGAGAAGAAATTTGAGGGCATGTATGTCTGGTCCTGCGGACATTCATTGGGGACATGACAACCAGGGAATCTGGCAATGGCTTGGTTGATGTCTCTTAGGGCAAGATCTGGGTTGGAGGCCCTCTTGTTGGCCTTCATATGGTGCTCAGGGTTGTAGGGTGCCACATTATCCCCGCCAGCGTGAACTAGTGTGGAGGCTGCCCAGTTAGCCTTCTCAGAGTTCATGGTTGGAGGCTGCCATGTTGGCCTCCCTAATGAGATCCTGTTCGGGAAAATGAGATCAGGGCTGGAGGCTGCTATGTTAGACTCTTTAATGAGATCCTGGTTGGATGCTGCCTTGTTATCCTCCACAGTGTGATCGGGATTCACAATGTGAATGTGTTGGGTCTATGATGGTCTGGTGAACTGTTCAGGGTGTACCCCGCCTTCGCCCAGTGTCGGCTGAGATAGGCTCCAGCCTCCCCCACGATACTAATAGGATTAAGTGGTTGAGCAAATGAGTAAGTGAGTGAGTGAGCTATTTACTTTAGTCTAACACCATGAAATGCCTTTCCATTTTTTTTGTTCCCATTTCCCCTAGCATTTCCAGAAGTGCTTAGAGTTTTATAATTTGGCCACATCTGAAACAAAAGCAAAATTATGGGTCTGGCTTGGCTTGTTGTGAGAGGAGTGACCCTGGCGTGTGGATGCTTGAGCCAGACCAGGGAGAGGTATGGTAGGGAACAGAATTTGTGTGTATCTACTAAGTATTTGAAGAAAGCCCAACCAAAGCAAAATAGAATGTGTTATTAGTAGAATATTGATCTAAACTGGTTTAGGCAGAGGAATGGAATGAAGCCATATTATCTTAAAAAAAAAAAAATCCCACATTTTACATCCTTCAAAAAACTTTAAAGAAGCAAATATTAGAAAACATGTTAAGAAAACCAACAGTGTTACAATGAAAATTAAACTTTGCCCTAGAAGAATAATAAAAGAAGTGCTATTTATAACATTATATAGTAATTTATTTAATATGTAGAGCTTTATTACTAAAAATAAAACAAATTACATTTATGGCATAGACAATTATGACACAAGTATGTTAATAGCTATGACCATAACATTGCTGTATTCAAAGTTGATTTACATACCTGAGTTCGAAAGTTAGATAGTTAGATATTGGAGATATACAGGAGTCAATAACAAAATTCTACACAGAGACAGATGCAAGAAATGTCTCAGTTATGTGCAATTCTGACCATGAACTTAAATAGATTTTCAGACAATAAAGTAAATAAAGACAATAAACAATAAAGTCTAGAGAAGGCATGATGGCATAGTGGTGAGCACTTCTGCCTCACAGCAAGAAGGTCCTGGGTTTGAGTCCCGGGCTCGGAAAGGGTATTTCTGTGTGAAGTTTGCGTGTTCTCCTCATACTTGCATGGGTTTTCTACAGGTTCTTTGGTTTCCTCGAATGGTCCAAAGCCATGCACGTTAAGCTAATTGGATATTCTCAATTGCCCTTAGGTGTGAATGTGAATGGTTGTGTGTCTGTGTTGTCCTGGCGATGGTCTTGTGAGCTGTTTAGGGTGTACTCTGCCTTTGCCCTGAGTCGGCTGTTTAGGTAAATACAGTGAATGAAATATCAGCAAAGGTGAAAAAGCAGTGAGCAAATAAGAGTCCAGAATAATTATACAGCCTTTGATTTATGAATAAATGATGTGAATGTGCTAATTTGGGGAGTGCAAGGGTATGCTTCTCTTTGGATCACGGTTAGTAGATGCCTTAGGGAGGACAGCTCTAGATTTTTAACAAGTTCATTAAAAAAAGGACATCAAACTATAATCCAGGGCTGTGTTTGTGTTTTGATCCACCCTTTCCAGACATCATTTGATATTATGTCTTAAATATTACTGCATGTTGGACATGACCAAAGACCTAAATGAATGGAGTTAAGAATTTAAATGTTGTTTTCATAGGCTGTAGATCATACAACTTTTAAAAGATACAGAAAAAACATTGTTGAGAATGCTTAATAATAAAGCTGCATCCATCTTGATGTATCTAGGTTAATGGTTAGTACTTGCACAACCACTTAACCATTCTTATGAGGCATCCCTCAGGATGTCATCAACTTGTGGAGTCTGTGAGACAAAATCAGTCTGCACTCAGTTGTGGTGAAGAGGAGCCAGTCTGAATTTTGTTCTACTGAAACAAAAAGAGACTTAAGAAGATTAGGCATACTTAATTTTCCAGCCACAAAACAAAGGGCTGCATACCAAAAAAGTGACCTGGAATTTGGAAAATACCAAAAAGCCTGAATTGTTTTAGGGGACTTGCCTACATGAATAAACAGATGTTGAAAAACAGACAGTGTGTTTAATTTAAATTACAGGAATTTATCCTAGACCTGAGGATTAAGAATTGTTACAAAAGATCTGAAAGACAACAACTGGGGGATAAATCAATGCTCTCATACTCTAGGATCCTAATTTTTAAATAAAGCTCTGACATCAGTACCCATGTGTAGCACAAAAACATAACAATATTACCATTAGTTCTCTTGCCTGATCAATAGCTTACCAATAGCCAACAACCACACCAGTACATTTCTCTGCCTAACTAGAGTCTTAACTGTTAAGCCACTACACTTTAATATCATAATTCCCAAACTTGCCATCAGTCTAAAACATCATGTACAATTTCTACTGCTTAAAGAACAAATAGATATAATTTAGAACAAATGGACATTCATTCATTTATTCACTCATTTGCTGAACCACTTTATCCCACTAGGGTTACAGGGAGGCTGGAGCCTATCTAAGCTAACTCTGGGTGAAGAAGGGGTACACCCTGAACAACTCAACTTTCCATCAATTTGTAACAGACAATTAGTCTCAGGTACAAATCTTTGGACCATGGAAAAATACTGGACCATGCTGCCCACAAATTAACTTTAGTAAAGGGAAAAAAATTTATTGTAAATATGCCAGTTAGGTTCCAGACCTTAAATTCATTAGCTTACTGGCAAACAAAGTGCTTGCATAGGCAACAGCTCTATGGTTCCAAGCAGATGAGCACATGGCTTCGAAAGAGTTTGATCGCTCTAATGAAGGCAAGAAGACTGGTGAGAAGCTCCTTAGCATGAAGCAAAAGAGCCCAAGCAATACTAAATACATCTTGAATAAACCAGCATTTCAGGCAACATATTGTAAGGGAAACCAATATCCTTGTCCAGCTGGCCTGCTGGGATGCCCAAGTTACCCTTAATTCCCTTACTGTGATATCTGTTCGTGTTGACATCATGCAAAGACAATCCCAATTCCTGAAATCCACTCCACAGAACCAATGCAACTAGGTCCAGTCAAGGGATGGCAAAGGTGTCATCTGTATTATTTCTGTGGCAGCCCTCAACATCAAGTTTCACTTTTAATCTCTAGCCTGTCAACCAAGGCACCACAGCTGAATCATGAGTGAATCACCCTCACCAAAAAACTTCCGCTACCCCATCAGCCACTTGCACCCCTTCTCCATGTCCAAGCACTACATGGGAAGGGGGTTTCCATCACCCACTGTACTGAACCAATAAACCTCCATGTCAGTGTCATGCACAAGGAAAGGATCCCAAACCTCATCACAGTTACTACCAAGTTTCTCCATGGTACTCCGGTTCCCCTGGATGCAGACCCATGACCGACTTATTTTCTGGAAGGAGAAGTACATCACATTCTGGTAAGCGCACAGTCATGAGAAGTGTCTCCAAGCTATTTCCCTCTGCATTGTCTCAACAACCACTGACAACTCTGAGACCCACATTGGAGATTCCATGATACCATGACATTGTCCCTCCAGGCTAGACCCACACTACCTTGGAAGAGCATTTAGCCATCAGTGAAACTCAAGCCATGAATTATTAGATCAGGCAGGCCCTGCAACAGGGATACATCCTTGACATAACCAGAATTTGCTGGATTCTTTTTTGAGAAATTGGATTCTTTTTTGGGAAAAAAAGGGGGTGGTCTACAGTAAATCTTCTGAGGGATCAGACCTGACATTCCATCCTTCAATTTCAATGCAATATCAGCCTTGTGCACCAACTACACTCTTACCAGTTCATTGATTGTCCTTTGGTAGGTACTTACCACTGTATACCAGGAACACCCACAAGACCTGCTGTTTTGGAAATGATTAAACCAAGTCATTTAGCCTTCACAATATAGCCCTTTTCAGATTCACTCAGATCCTTACACTTGCTTATTTTTCCTGCTTCCAACACACCAACTTCAAGAACTGACAGTTTACTTTCTGACTAATGCATCTCAAATCTTGGTAAATATAAAGATAAAGATAAAGGGATCTTTATTGTCAACTGTTGTATGAACAATGAAAATCAGTTTAGCAGCCCTCTGTTTAGCAGCAATTATATGTGTACGGCTTCTGTAACAAATAAAAATGCCTCCCAAATGGGACAAACCCGGAAATTATATTTTTGCTGTATCGGCTGGTCTTATACTTACATTTTATAGTTTCACAAACTACTGTTGTGGGCCGATTTAATTACATAAACCTCTCGGTATCTACAAGTGTTATTGCGATCAAGAATGCATGAAAGATTTACAATAAAACAAAATGGGAAGTGAATTGTGTGTTTAATTTTTGCGTCTGCTCATTGAGACATTAAAGTAGGCATGCCTTGGGGATTCCCCAGAGATTTTCAAAGACTGTTGTTGTTTAGTTTTGTATACATGAATATAGTCTCTCGATTTAAACATTACTTACATAAAGACCATAAAATTTTGTGGAAAATTTTGAAATATAAATACTGTGTAGACGAAGTTGGTGTCTGTGAAACTCACAAATATTTGCCATTTTTTGTGGTGTAAAGCATAAAACCATAACTATATCACTTCCGTATATTTATTATAATATAACATTAATATTCAGGCAATGCAGGCAGTGTTTAATAGAGTATCCCAAATGCTAGACAACCTTTTCAGTTCTGATTATGTTCTGTTTTTGTGAGTTTCTGTGTCCGTACAAAAACACCCTCTAAATCTATAACTTTGGACTTGGGATTTAGGATTTTGCACATGCTGACTGAACAAATTTCAATCTGTTCCACATTCATATGTCCCAGAATTATGTGCTTTCCAAAAACCTTTGTGCAGCAGTTAGACACCATGAAACTCACAAAATTTTCTGAGCAGACTAACTTATGAAGCCTGCCAATTTCAATGTACGAAAAGTTAGGCCATAGAATCTGTGTAACATTTTGAGGGATGGTTTTAACTATCTAATGGCATGATTTAGATCTTGTTTTATTTAACTTGAAAATTTAGACTAATCTATATATGTGTAAATATACCTACATACACATATATAAACATACCTATATGTAAACACATATACATACATATATCCTACATGTGCAAACACATACACATCTATCCACATGTTCACATATGTATAGACTTATACATCTATCCATATATTCACACATATACACACATACACAGAAGGGTGCATGATATGTCAAAGGTGCATGGTATACACAGAGTGAGAGGGAAAGCTTTTTAATCATAAGGTGCATGGTGCTATAATGTTATATGATGTTCAAGACCTGCTCAGTTTGTTTAGATCTCCTGCAGCCCATTATCATATTCTTTGTCTTGGAAGTGTTAAGGTCCAGGTTATTGTTGTCGCACCATTGCCGTAGATGCCGGACCTCCTTCCTGTAGGCTGACTAGTCGTTATCTGTTATCATACCTATGACAGTGGTGTCGTCAGCGAATTTGATGATGGTGTTGCTGGTGTGAATCGGGGAACAGTCATGTGTGAAGAGGGAGAAGAGGAGGGGGCTGAGAACACTCCCCTATGGTGTTCCGGTGTTCAGGATGAGAGTGGAGAAGATGTGGTCTTCTATCCTCACGTTCTGAGGTCTGTTGCTAAGAAAGTCCAGTATCCAAGTGCATAGTGAGCTCCCTAGGCCCAGGTTGCCCAACTTCTGAACCAGTTTATGTGGTAGGACTGTATTAAAAGTGGAGCTGAAGTCTACGAACAGCATCCTCACATAGGAGTTGCTGCTGTCCACATGTGTGAGGGTGTTAGGATCTCTCAGGTCTCCTGCATGACAGGCAGGAACCAATCCTCTAGGCTACCAGGAAAAGTGTGTAGACTCAGATGCAGAGTGTAGAGAAGAGGGCACAGAGATTTACTGGTAATAAGGATCTTTACTGAAAATCCAGGCAAGGTAATCAAAAACAACAAGCAAAAATCAGTGTCATTTTGAAATAATGGGTCATACACCAGGGAGACAGTCCATACAACAAAAAATTCAAAAAAAGATAAGAAAAAAGGTTCAAGTCCCCCAAAAAAGCAAGAACAGAGCTTTTCCAGGAAGGGGAAATAAGGCACAACAAAACAATGCACGAGATTAAAGATATCCTTCACGAGACAGGGTTCCATCACAGACCTCAAGAGAACTCAAGGCTAAACAATGAACACAAAAAACACAGCTTATAAAAGCAAGACAACAAGGCTCAGGTGAACATAATTACCAAGACAGGGTACAAACTAACTAGACACAAGCTAGGCAAGCAGCAACAAAAAACTTGATATCAGCACTCATTCCTGGCCACCAGAATCTCCTCTTAATAAATTCCAATGTCCTGCCTGTACCTGGATGAAGAATGTTCCCATTTTGGAGAACTTGGGAGCATGCAGACATGGGAACAAAGAGTTTACTTGGAGTCCCATTACCAGGATCTGGTCTGCTGGCCTTGGCCTTGGCTTGACTGGCCTTCTGTACATACTCAAGGTTTTTGTGGTCAGTTCACACCACAAAAGGATGTTGAGCACCCTCGTGCCAATGGTGCCACTCCTCCAAAGCCATCTTGATAGCCAGAAGCTTTTGATCTCCCACATCATAATTTCTTTCAGCAGGAGAGAGACAAGCAGAGAAGAAGGCACAGGGGTGAAGCTTGCCATCTGAAAGATGCTGGGAGAGGACTGCACCCACTGCCACATCAGAAGCACCTACCTCAACAAGAAAAGGAAGAGAAGAATCAGGTATGGTAAGGATAGGGGATAAGGTAGGGGCTAAGGTAAACCTTCCCTTTAATTCTTGGAAGGCACGCTCAGCTTCTGGAGGCCAGATAAAAGGACCTGATTTAGTTTTAGTAAGGTTGGTCAATGGGACAGCAACAGTGCTGAAATTTTGAATAAAATTTCCTATAAAAATTGGCAAAGCCAAGGAAGCATTGAACAGATTGATCAGTTGGAAGCATTGGCCAGTATTGGACAGTTTCAGTTTTCTTAGGATCCATATATTACTATTAGTGTTACTATTAGACAGAATGAACCCCAAGAAGGAGACCGTGAAAACATGGAATTAGCATTTCTCTGGCTTGACAAATAAATTGTTGTCAAGCAGGCACTGGAGAACAGCTCTCACATGATGGACATGCTCATGTAATGACTTTGAAAACACCAAAATATCATCAAGGTAAACAGAAACATATTGATTTAACATATGTCTCAAAACATCATTAATGAGTACCTGAAAGACAGCTGGAGCGTTAGTTAAACCGAATGGCATGACTAGGTATTCATAATGGCCTGTGGATGTATTGGAGGCTGTTTTCCATTAATTTCCCTCTCATATACGAACCAAGTGGTAAGCATTACGGAGGTCCAATTTGGTAAAGATGGTTGCCCCTTAAAGCAACTCAACGATAATCAATGTAGGGCCTCAGTCTGCCATCCTTCTTTCCAACAAAAAAGAACCCAGCTCCGGCAGGTGACGAAGAGGGCGAATGATTACAGCCTCTAAGGAGCTCTGGATGTACTCCTCCATTGCTTGAACCTCTGTGGGTGAAAGGGAGAAGATTCTTCTGCATGGAGGAAGAGTGCCAGGAAAATCATGGTACACAACAGGGACTCCGGACAACGCGAGAGGACTAGAGGAGGTCAGGTCAGAGGGCCTAGCTTTAGATAGGAGACAGGAAGATTTACAACTGGGTCCCCATTCTACCACAGCCCCAGGGGACCAATTGATGTGAGGACTGTGGTGGGACAACCAAGGGAAACCAAGTACTACAGGGAACTCAGGGGATTGAATAAGGTTGAACTGGATCTTCTCCTGATGATTCTCCCCAATAGTCATGAGGACAGGACCAGTAACTTGATCAACAGTGCCATTACCTAAATGTCTTGCATCAAGAACAGATATATAGAGAGAATGATCTAAGTCAATTATGGGAAGGTGATGACTACTGCCTAAGGAAAAATCCATAAACTTCCTAGCAGCATGAAAGTCAATAAGGTCTTGCAAAGGATGGTACTGCTGGTTTTGCCAGGAAATTTTGACAGGAACTTGGAAACATGAGGTTGAAGACATGGGAGTAAGGGTTGTTCCCCTCACAATTCTCCCTTTCCAGGTGTTACGCAGACACCAAAGAAAGACAGGCCCAAAAGCAGGACAGACAAGACAGAGAAGTTCTAGATGGGTTCCTTTATTAATAATTCTGACAGGCAGACTTGAACCAGGATGTCGTTCTTTTTGACGACAGGCTAGATCGCAGAATGTTCAATGAGATACGCTTGCTCTCTGTGACGGCACAAGACGATCTGGCAACGGGACAGGG
Source organism: Tandanus tandanus (assembly GCA_039654325.1). NCBI lineage: Eukaryota > Metazoa > Chordata > Actinopteri > Siluriformes > Plotosidae > Tandanus > Tandanus tandanus. The sequence goes on from JBCNYH010000007.1 coordinate 7,785,133, forward strand.
GAAACGCCGGCCTTTTATCCACGAGACGTAATGGGGAACAGGTGGAATAAATCAGGGTGGAGCAGGTAATCACAGCACACACAAAGGGGGAGTCAGGTGACCTGGAATGAGAGGAGAGCCAGAACAGATCATAAGACAGGCATAACCCTAACAATTCTGACGGGACATCACAGTACCCCCCCCTTAGGGCCGGCTCCTAACAAGCCTGGTGTATCCGGATGCCGTCTGTAGAAATCGTCGATTAAACTGTGATCGACGATGAAGCTCGCGGGTATCCAGGAGCACTCCTCAGGTCCGTAGCCCTCCCAGTCCACCAAAAACTGTCTCCCCCGACCCCTCTTGCATACCACCAGAAGACTTTTGACCGCGTAGACCGGTCCACCTTCCACCATCTTGGGCGGCGGTGGGGGCTTGGCGGGTGGCACCAGACGACTCTCTCGGACTGGCTTAAGCTTGCTGACATGGAAGGTCGGGTGCACTCGCAGGGACCTGGGGAGTTTAAGTTGAACAGAGACAGGGTTAATCACCTTGGACACCGGGAACGGACCAACAAACCTGCGAGCTAATTTCCTGGTGTGGACGTGTAGGGGCAGGTCCTTGGTGGAGAGCCAAACCTTTTGGCCGGGTGTGTAGACAGGTGCCGGTCGGCGATGACGGTCCGTTGCCGTCTTCATATGGGACTGCCCCTAAGGAGCATCCGCCTGGCTGCGGCCCAGATTTTTCTGCATCTCCTGGCTAAGGCATGGGCTGAGGGGACCGTCACCTCTTTTTCGTTGGCAGGGAAGAGTGGCGGTTGATATCCATGGACGACTGAAAGGGTGAGAGTCCGGTGGCCGCAGCGGGGAGCGAGTTATGGGCATACTCCACCCATGTGAGATGTTCGCTCCAGGTAGTCTGGTTCTGTGCCACCAGGCATCTCAGGCAGGTCTCCAGTTCCTGGTTCAGCCACTCTGTCTGGCCATTGGACTCCGGGTGGTAGCCGGATAATAGGCTGACGGTGGCACCAAGGTGCTGACAAAACTCTTTCCAAAACCCTGATATGAACTGTGGACCCCTGTTGGAGACAATGTCTTTGGGGAGACCATGAATACGGAAGACCTGCGAAATCAGGACTTGAGCGTTTTCTTTAGCCGAAGGCAGTTTGGACAATGGAATGAAGTGGGTCATCTTGGAAAAATGATCGACCACTGTCAGCACTACTGTGTTGCCTTTCAACGGAGGCAGACCCATGACGAAGTCCAGGGAAATGTGTGACCAAGGTCTGTGTGGCACTGGTAGCGGCTGGAGAAGACCCATCTGGGCCTGTCTCGACGCCTTACTTCTGGCGCAGACAGAGCAAGCTGTGACGTACTCCGCCACGTTCTTGGTGAGGGAGGGCCACCAAAACCACTGCTTGACCACAAACACAGTTCTCTTGACACCAGGATGACAGGTTAGCAAGGACGTGTGTGCCCAATGTATCACCTGAGAACGCAATGCTTCTGGTACAAACAACTGGTTGCGAGGACAGCCCTCTGGGGTGGGTACCCCCTGACTCGCCTGCTGCACATCGGTTTCTATCTGCCAGGAAACTGCTCCTACCACACGGTCAGGAGGTAGGATAGGCTCCAGTTCCTTGGCAGCCAGTTCTGGTTCATACAGGCGGGACAGAGCATTTGGTTTGGCGTTCTGAGAGCCCGGCCTGTAGGAGAGGGTGAACCAAAACCGACTAAAGAAGAGGGCCCACCTGGCTTGCCGTGAGTTTAACCTTTTGGCCGATTTGAGGTATTCCATGTTCTTGTGATCCGTCCACACCAGGAAAGGTTGATCCGCCCCTTCCAGCCAATGTCTCCATTCCTCCAATGCCACTTTTATGGCCAGCAGCTCCCGATTCCCAACGTCATAGTTCCTCTCTGCTGGTTATAACTATAGGAAGGCACATGGATGAATCCTGTCGTCTTTGGGGAATCGGTGGGATAGTACAGCCCCCACTCCTACAATGGAGGCATCCAACTCCACAATATACTGAAGCTTGTGGTCGGGTATCTTCAGGACCGGTGCGGTGGTGAACAGTCTCTTAGTAACGCCCCCTCAGCCTCTGGACTCCACTGAAAGGTAACTTTGGGAGAGGTTAGTGCATGTAGCGGTGCCGCCACGGAACTGAAATTGCGGATGAACTTCCGGTAAAAGTTGGCAAACCCCAGAAATTGCTGCACTTTCTTCTGTGATGTGAGAGGCGGCCAATTAGAGACAGCACTAACCTTCTCGGGATCCATCTGGATGTGGTCACGATGAACCCCAGGAACGAGACTGAGGAGGCATGGAATTCACATTTCTCCGCCTTCACGAACAGTTTGTTCTCCCATAGATGACTCAGGACCTGACGGACGTGACGCTGGTGGGTGGCAAGATCAGGGGAGAAAACAAGTATGTCATCCAGATATACAAAGACGAAGTCATTTAAGTACTCACGTAAGAATTCGTTTATGAAGCCCTGGAAGACGGCTGGGGCGTTGGTCAGCCCAAAGGGCATGACGAGGTACTCGTAGTGGCCCGTGGGAGTGTTGAACCCGGTCTTCCACTCGTCTCCCTCGCGGATTCTGACCAGATGGTATGCGTTCCGCAGGTCCAACTTGGTAAAGACTCGAGCCTGCTGGAGCAGCTCAAAGGAGAAGGAAATGAGCGGGAGCAAGTACCGGTTCTTTACGGTGATATCATTCAATGTGCTATAGTCTATGCACGGCCGAAGCGAGCCATCCTTTTTTCCCACAAAAAAGAAACCTGCTCCAGCCGGCGATGAGGATGGGCGGATGATTCCAGCTCGCAGCGAGGCTTCTATGTAGTCCTCCATGGCCTTCCTCTCGGGACCAGAGATGGTGTACAGTCTAGCCTTGGGAATGGAAGCTCCCGGCAAGAGGTCTATCGTGCAGTCCCAAGGCCGATGAGGCGGGAGAGACATGGCTTTGGTCTTGTTGAAAACCTCCCTCAAGTCGGGGTAGCATGGTGGGACTCTCGATAGGTCGGGATAGTCACTAAGAGCCGGTGCAGGTTCCGGGTTAGACTTCTTTTCCAGGGGTCTGTGAGCAGAAGGGGATAAGACAAGACAGGACAAACTACAGGAAGGGTCCCAGCTCCTAATCTTCCCCGTTTCCCAGATTATGTAAGGGTTGTGAGCTTTCAACCACGGAAACCCTAACATTGTGGTGAAAGGAAATGGATTCAGTGTGGGTTTCGCCAATAGTCATGGTGAGTGTTTCCGTTCTGTGGGTGACCCTGCTCAAAACCTTGTTATCCAGAGATCGGGCGGAGACAGGCTGAGAGAGGGGTTCCGTCTTGATTTTCAATTTTTTGGCCAAAGAACAATCCATTAAACTCTCGTCAGCCCCTGAGTCAATGAATGCCTGCATAGGAATAGTTTTACCTTTAATTAATAGCGTGACAGTAGTCAGTGTGCGGGGGGGGGAGAATGTGTGGATTTATCTCAGCTTACCAGTGCGCTCCTCGAGCCCAGAGAGCCAGATCTTTTGGCTGGGCATGAATCCACGCGATGACCAGCTTGTCCACAATAAAAGCAGGCTCCCTCTCTCAAACGGCGTTGGCGCTCTTCTGGGTTCAGCTTGGCACGTTCCAACTGCATGAGCTCCTCCTGACTGGGAGAGGGCGCTCGCTCAGCGTTGGGGGGTAAAGAAACCGAAGACCCACGACGAAGCTCCCGGCGCGGAGGTCCACCTGACGGCTCAGCAACGTTCCGACTCCCTCTCCTGAAGCCGGTTATCGATTCGAATCGCCAGGTGGACCAGATCCTTGAACTCGGCTGGAGTCTCGTCTGGGGCTAGGTGGTCCTTGATTTCGTCATTGAGCCCGTTGACGAAGGCATCTTTGATGGCCGGGGAATTCCAGCCACTGCCAGCTGCCAGCATGCGGAACTCTATGGCATAATCGATTACCCTTCTGGACCTTTGTCGCAACCCGAGCGGGGCCCTCGAAGTTTCGCGAGCTGGGGAGGAGTGATCAAACAGGTGGGTGAGTGTTTGTTCGAACTGTTGGTGGCTTTGGCATACCGCCGCTCCTCGAGCCCATTCCGCCATAGCCCACGCCGCTGTTCTTCCCGATATATGGGAAATCATGAAGGCCACCTGAGCTTGTTCTGACGAAAAGGCTGCTGGATCATTCTTGAAGTGTAAATCGCATTGAACTAGAAATGAGCGGCACTTCCCAGATTCTCCTGAATACTTCTCAGGTGGGGCTAGGCGAATGGGTCGAGGCGGGTGGGTTACTGGTGGCGGGGTTGAGGCTGACGGTGGGGATGCCAGCATGGTTGGCGGAGGTGAAGCCAGTTGTTCCAAGTGCATGGAAATTTGCCGCAGCTGTGCGCTCAGCTGATTCACCTGCGCCCACACATCCTGTTGGAACCGGTCCTGGCGATCCACGAGTTGCTGCACTCCGGTGGCTATAGTGTTAAGCTGGGTCTCATGAGCTTTAATTTTTTGCTCCTGAGAGGTCAGCACATGACTGACCGGGTCTCTGTCCGCTGGGTCCATGTCAGGCCAGATCGTAATGTTACGCAGGCACCAAAGAAAGACAGACCCAAAAGCAGGACAGACAAGACAGAGAAGTTCTAGATGGGTTCCTTTATTAATAATTCTGACAGGCAGACTTGAACCAGGATGCCGTTCTTTTTGACGACAGGCTAGATCGCAGAATGTTCGATGAGATACACTTGCTCTCTGTGATGGCACAAGACGATCTGGCAACGGGACAGGGAAAACGCGGGCCTTTTATCCACGAGAAGTAATGGGGAACAGGTGGAATAAAGTGCAGAGCAGGCAATCACAGCACACACAAAGGGGGAGTCAGGTGACCTGGAATGAGAGGAGAGCCAGAACAGATCATAAGACAGGCATAACCCTAACGATTCTGACGGGACATCACACCAGGATGGGATTGTGCTTTTCCCGCAAGCTCTGGGCATGACAAACGAAAGTGGTTTAGTCACTCACAATATAAACAGCACTTCTCCCTCATCGAACAGTTATGCTCATCCAGTGAGAGGTGAGTTCTGCCCAACTGCATGGGTTCTTTAAGGCCAGGAGGTAAATACAGAGGTTTTTGGAATAATGGTTGAGCAGATGAGCCAAGAAGGAGACTCGGTCGACTCCCTTGCCTCCTTTCTCGCAGTCTGACAAATAGTTTCATCAATCATGGAGTCCAAGTCTTGGGCTGGTTCTTTAGTGACAAGCTCATCCTTGATTGCGCTTGAGAGGCCATGTTGAAAGGCTGCCATCAATGCTTCCATGTTCCACCCACATTCTGCTGCCAGGGTCCAGAAATGGATGGTGAATTCAGCAACACTAGAAGTGCCCTGACGTCGCTGGAACAGCCTGTTAGCAGCATCTCTGCCCCCTACTGGATGGTCAAATACTCGATGCATCTCATCAGTGAAACTTTTAAAATTATTGCAAGAATCCCCCTGCTGTTCCAGACAGCAGTAGCCCATGCTCAGGCCTTCCCAGTCAGAGGGGTGATAACGTAGGCTATCCAGGACCAATCGGTTGTGAAGGTGGAGGCCTAAAGCTCAAAAGTTAACAAGCATTGGGTCAGGAAAGTTTGGCAATCTTAGGGGTGTCCCATCGTATCTCTCATAACAGGGAGTCTAGGCTCAGAGACAGAGTGCACTGATGCAGGAGGTGCAGGTGGTGGTGGAGAAGAGGGAGCACGAGGGAGTGATGGCTGGAGAGCAGGTAGACCACTCAGGGTCTGTTGGATTTCTTGAAGATTCTGCTCATGTCTACTGTAGGCAGCTTCAGGAGAGAGTAAGCGTTGTTCATGACAACTCACAGTAGCATAATGACTGACAATTGCTGCACAAACCTGGTTCAAGGTGACAGACAGATCTTTTGCCTGGGCAGTCTGAGGAGGCTTGGGATCTCTTCATTCTGCTGAGTCTTCTATGGATCAGTCGTGCTGTTAGGATCGCCCGGCATAAAACCCAGGTCTCCTGCGTGACAGGCGGGAACCAATCCTCTAGACCACCAGAAAGAGTGTAGAGAAGAGGGCACAGATATTTACTTGTAATAAGGATCAAAAACAGCAAGCAAAAATCAGTGTCATTCTAAAACAATGGGTCATACACCAGGGAGTCCATACAACAAAAAATCCAAAAATAGATAACAAAAGAGGTTGAAGTCCAAAAAAAAGCAAGAACTGAGTTTTTTCCAGGAAAGGGTCAAAAGGCATAACAAAACAATGCAAGAGATTATAGATATCCCTCACGAGACAGGGTTCCATCACAGACCTCAAGAGAACTCAAGACTGAACAATGAACAGTGATGAGGGTAGCACCAGACATGTGTCATAGAAAACACTTGCTGACTGATGACCAGTAGTGACCAAAAGTATAATAGTTCAGATCATGACAGAGGGCTGTGTGGAGGGCTGTATTGATGGCATCCTCTGTTGACCTGTTTGCTCTTTTTGAAAACCAATGTAAATCAAGATCAGCAGAGATGACAGCCATAATGTGAGACAAGACAAGTCTCTTGAAACATTTGGTGATGATGGGGGTTAGGGCAACTGAGCAATAGTCGTTCAGGCAGCTCACTGTGCTCTTCTTAGGCACTGGAACAATGGTGGCTGTCTTGAGGCAGGTGGGAACCATATATTGCAGTAGCGAGGGGTTAAAGATGGTGGTAAAAAACCCTGCTAGTTAATCTGCGCATGCTTTAAGTACCCTTCCTGTTACTGCATCAGGACCAGTAGCTTTCCTCGCATTGACTCTGCAGAGGGTGGCTCTGATATGGTGTTGCTGCAGCTGAATGGGGTCGTCGCCCCTCTCTGGAAGAGCAAGGCAGGTACGTGCCTCTCCATTGTGTTTGTCGAAGCAGGCAAACAACTGGTTGTCCGGTAGGGTGCTGTCCGAGGAGTCTGCTGATGTGTGTATGTCCTTGTAGCCAGTAACTGTCTTGATCCCCTTTCACCTATTCCTGGTGTTGTTCTCATCAAAGTGCTCCTCGATGATTTGTTTATATTTGCGCTTAGCTTTTTTGATACCTTTTCGCAGGGCCCGACATGCCTCTTTGTAAGCCTGCTGGTCTGCTGACTTGAAGGCATCATCCTGTGCTCTAAGCAGGGTATGCACCTCACCATTAAACCATGGTTTCTGGTTCAGGAACACTTTAACAGTCTTTGTTGTGGTCACATTCTCAGAGCAGTAGTTTATGTCAGAGAGCACAGCTGATGTGTGACCCTCCAGGTCTGTCTCCAATGCAAATATTCCCCAGTCTGTAAAGTCAAACCAATCCTGTAGAGCTGCGGTGCAACACCTGGACTGTCTTAACTGCTGGTCTTTGGCTACAGATTTTAGGTTTATAAGCAGGAATCAAGAACAGAGAGAGGTGATCTGAGAGACTGAGATGTGGCAGGGGGGTGGCTTTATAGGCCCCAATAGGTAACAATGTTATTCACTTCAGCTGTCAGTAGTAATAATGTTTTTTTATTATATGGCGATGACAGTACTTACATTACAGTCTGATTGGTCTAAGCATGGGCAATAAATCACGTATGGACCAATGCATATCTCACTGCAAGCTATCCCTTACCTAGGTGTATTGTGCGCTATGATCTTTAGCAGCTTTGATGGGAAGGGAAACATCTGAAACAAGATGCATACACTAGATGAGGAGTTTATGTGGACTGGCAACCCAACACATACAAAGAATGAAACCCAAACATATACAAGGAAGTATACCATGTAGCCAGCTAAAAACAAGCACAATTCAAAGAAAACACCAAGAACATACACTATCGCTAGCATATGCTGAACACTGGAAAAACTAGAACACAATAAAAAAAAGGAATAACGGCCGTGATTGTTGCTGAAAGGCGTAACGCTCCACACATAGGCAATGTAAGGAAAAAGCTTAAATCAACTTCCTGATTGTGCCAGTGAATGCTTTGGTGACTCAGGGGTGGCGTTGTGACACTTCCAAAGTCCTTTGACATGAATAAAGACTCCTTGTTCAGAGGCTGGCAAGTAACAGCACCTGATGTGAAATTTTAAAAATGTCGCTATTTTCTATACATGTGCATTTTTCAAGAATTCCTTTAATTCTTTAAAAATTACTTACCTGGCAGGGGAGATACCATGATCAAGAAGGTGGTTTACCCAGGGTGAGGCTCAGCCATTGCGCTCCGGCTGTGCTGACCCCTGCGAATTCCCCAAATGCGGGAATCTAGACTGCATAATTTCTGGTAGTGGGGAACTGTGTTTGCGCTCTTCCCTGAATTTTGGGGGCAGCCATAGCCTAATGGTTAGCAAAGTGGCTTTGGGACATAAAGGTCACTGGTTCAATTCCCTAACCAGCAGGAAAAATATGTGGCCGCAGGGGAGTGAGCTGCACCTTCCCTTCCTCCACCTTCATGGCTGAAGTGCCCTTGAGCAAGGCACCTAACCCCCAAATGCTCTCTGGGTGCCCCCAATGTGTGTGGCAGCCCACTGCTCTGAGTGTGTGCGCTCACTTCGGATGGGTTAAATGCAGAGGTAATAATTTCCCTTGCGGGATTAATACAGTATATTAAAATCAAAAGCAAATAATAATGAACAAAGAGTAGCTTTGCCTTTCTGCTCAGTCTGTACAAGCCCATGGACTGAGATTTTTCTGTACAGACCTCACACTCAGTTAATAAATGGTTATTATGCTATGCCTGATTGATGTGTATTTATATACAGTATGCATGATTACATCAAATATGCTTTGTGGACACTTTAAAAATACTTTAAAACGATTGCAGAACAAGCCAAAAACCGCTTAATCTCACAGCTAAATTTAAAAGATTCACAGAAAGGAATTCTGTAAAAATGCACACGCTACACAGTTTAACTGTTTGTCATTATGTCTATATCCATGATTTCTTAATAACTAGAGAACAGAGGTCCTATATTACAAGACTTATGACACACTACTCATGGGAAAATGAATGGGTGTGTATTTACCACCTCAGACAAAACAACACTATGACATGGCTGAGTGTTCTTTTCCGACAAGGATAATTAAAACTGTAGGGTCAACAGGTTTGGATATGTCAGTATAGCAGAGAGGGATCATGACAAATGGGTGGATCACCATCTCACTGCTAAAATCCTTAGTTTTCTCATTTTTTACCATGTATAATCGTACCATCACTACAATATTCTAATGAACACGTCTTTTTGTGTGAATTTCACCTTGCATTTCAAAGCTTCTTTTTACCAGTTTTCTTTTCTTGTATATTATATCAACTGCACATCTTTCATTTTGTCCTGTCATCGTCTTGTCAACATGTTCTCAAACTCAAACTCAATTTCTATACTCTTAAAACAGTGTAAGGACCACCTCAGCATCGGAATATATCCTGAGAAATTACGGGGTACCAGACTGACTTTTCCAATTCAGCAGCTGCAAGACCATCAAAAGAAAGCCACTTGTTTAAAATTATAAATTTTCATGAGTGTGGGTTATATCCCAGTAAACCATGCCACCATTCTTGATGGATCTAGTGTGTACTCTGGCATGGGTCTCTGTCAGGAGAATAGCTTGAACTAGTTGGAATTGGTAAGATGTGGAGCTGTAAGTTATGAAAACTTATACATCTTATTTGAGCACATCGCTTTTAGGTTAAGGCAGACCCTTTGGATAATATTCTCACTTTCAGTCCTAGAAACCTTGGCGAATCTCACTGATCACATAATTGGGAGTGTGTGTAATGTGATAAGTGATGCCAAAGGGAGGCCTAGCGTTGTGTGTGTCTGCCACCTGTTGGACTTCTAAATAATTAGCACTCATGCAAACTTTGTATGTGATATTGTGTGCATGCATGTAAATAAATTTACATTCAGATTTATAATGACAAATTATAGTACATTTTATACAAAAGAACAGGGAAGCATTGATATAAATTAAAATGAGAAACTGCTAGCTACAGTATTTTAAGTCAGTATCCTGCATTCTGATTGGTGTCTGTACAGTTTAAGGGTGCATTTAATCATTATGAATGGGCTGTTTTCTAAGTTTCCATGCATAGGCTGCATAATTTACATCAGCACATCACTTTGGCAGAGGGCAGGAATATAAATCTGACACTGTGATCTTGAGGATTACAAACAGATGAAGATTAGAAATTTTCAGAAACTTTGAGCCAATTAGTTAGAAACCCCTGACTCAGGACAGACTACACACAGATGAGATTTTTAGGGAACAAGGTAATAGATAGTCAATCCTGTATACATGACTTTCCACTGTATAAAACAGAGAACTGATTCAATTATTATGATGTGAGTCCTGTTCCTTGTTAGTTGCTTTGGATGTAATCATCTTTCACATATTCCTTCGTCATTCATCATACATTCATGTAAAAATAAATGTAAATGAAATATAAATTGAAAGACAATTCATTAAAAAGTTGCAAAATAATTTAATAAAATGTTTTAATGCTTGAAGGATGTGAGTAAATGATTGAGAAAAAAAAGCAGGCACAACAGGGCTGCATGTTTCTAAAGCATTCTCTTCAAAGTAGCATTTTTGTGTTCAACATAATGAGAAACAATGGTTAGAAAAACCAGAGGAGAAATACCCTCACATTTTTATTAAAAGAACTCACTTATATCTTAAAACATGTGTTGCGGTGGAGGACAGGGGTTCTGGCCAGGAAAAAAGCACAGGGTAAGGAGTGTGTGTGTGTGTGTGTGTGTGTGTGTGTGTGTGTGTGTGTGTGCGCTTGCACTGTTCATAAGTGTGCACATTATGTGCGCATTATGTATGTGTGTGTGTGTGTGTGTGTGTGTGTGTGTGTGGGTAACTGGGATGACCCTATATAGTCTGCTTGCCCAAAACTGGGCTTTCTCCCATTCGACCCTGGAAAGACTGGACCTCATTCCCCCATCCCTCGTTCCCTCTCTCTTTCTTCACTCTACTCCCCATCGTTCTTTTTTCACCTCTCTCCACCGCCAAAAAAATCCTCTTTCCTCCTGTGCTCTGACCACTACTGTAGTACAGCCCAAATATACGCCTACATACACATGCCCAGACCACTACCTGGCCACAAAACAGTAGGTCCACACACACACACACCCACACCCACACCCACACACACACACACACACACACACACTTGCAACAGGTTATCTGCCCTACAATAATCCAGTGACAGTTTGGGTGAATGTAGCAGAATGAAAGAAAATTTGGCTCTGCTCCAGTCTACACATGCTCTCTTTTCTCCTTGAAGGGTTGAGAGTGTTCTTTTTCTGGTGGCTTCAGTATTCTGAATTTTTGGGTGTCGTGACGCTTCTTAGAACGGATTAGAAGGCATTAAAATAGATTTTAGTAATGAGATAATGTAGTAGGTTCTGGACAATAACCAAGTTTATTCTGTCAAAGCAACCTACTTTGTTTGTCAAAACTACTCATCACTTTACATTAGTAGGATTAACCATATGTAAATATACATCCTCTTTTGGCAGCCAACTTTTCTGAGAAAACTCGATTTTCTGGAATGCTTACTCTCTGAGGATGAGTAAACCCTGCAGTATGAAGTATGTAGAGGACATTATGCTGCTTCATTGAAGTGCTGGTCAGCAATGTTTTTGTCCTAACCACAGTGATGATTAACCAGCCATGGTTCAGACTAGTCCCTCCATCTGCTTAAATGAGCTAGAGCTGCTTGCCTCATGTCCCCTGACATTGAGAAAAGACAGTCTCGGTTCAGTGGCCCCCGCTGGCAGGGATGTGGTCACACATAAGCTTTCTGAGTCTTCTGTACTATATGCATTTTCCAGTGCAGTATTGAACTTCATAATAGGAGTTTGCATAGCATATCATGATTGCAGTCAGTTTGTGAACAACAGGATTGTGGAACTTGTGGACATTTTTGGCATTCATGCATGTCTTAAATTGACCAATGAGAAAAAACAGAGGCCTTTTATTTGTGTAGGCAACCAAGCCAAGTTACATGGAAAGTTTGATTTAGTAATGATTTGAAACAACCCAACTAAATTATGGTCGAATCGTAAGCCTGTGTAATAATTGAATTACTCATTTTTACCAGGAAAACTAATAGCATGTGGGTGCTGTTGGGTTTGAGTATATTTAAGACTACTTAGCTTACTTAGCTTAGGCATATTTCAGGAAAACAACTTAAAATAACATTTGCTTTATTGATACAGTTATAGTCAAAATAAAAGTTGTATGCAGGGGTGTACAATTAGTGAAACAGACAACTATTTGTTTATACAATTGCATCATAGGTCCACTTGCCTGAAAAACAAGCCTACATTAACTCCCAGTGTCTCAGTTAAATTCCTCAAAACAGATGCAGAACAAAACATGCATGCATTGTTAATGTAGTAGTAATAATAATAATAATAATAATAATAATAATAATAATAATTGTAAGGGGTAGCACGGTGGTGTAGTGATTAGTACGTCTGGCTCACAGCACGAAGGTCCTTGGTTCGAGTCCTAGGCGGGGTAAGGGCGATTTTGTGTGGAGTTCTACCCGTGCTTGCGTGGGTTTCCTCTGGGTACTTCAGTTTCCTCCCACTGTCGAAATACATGATTACATGATTGTCATGATGATTAGAAATTGCACCTAGGTGTGAGTGTGAATGGTTGTGTTTGTGTGTTGGCCCTGCAATGGTCTAGCGAGCTGTTCAGGGTCCACCCTGCCTTCACCTAGTGTCCACTGAGATAGGCTCCAGTAGGATTAATGAGCGAATGAGGAGAGTGAGTGCCCCTAGTGTGAATGATTGTGTGTTGACCTGCAGTAGATTTGTGAGCTGTTCAGGGTGCAACCTGCCTTTGCTAACTCCAGCCTCTCTGTGACCCTGGTAGGATTATGCAGTATGGAAAGTGAATGAATGAATGCATAAATAATTGTAGGAGAGACCGTGTGATCCTGGCAGCTGATGACTAGCTGTGTGAAGTTTCACATCTCCCCATGTTTGTATTCATACCTTATCATTTCTCTGGCATTAAGTAACTTGATAAATTGCTCCTCGAGGTAAATGTTTGTGCTTAATGCCTTTGAATGGACTAAAGGACTTGCAGTGAATGGATTTTGAGTGTGCTGCCTTGCACACAGTGCTCCTGGGATAGACTCTGGAGATACCTTCGCCCTGGTTGGAATAAATGTGGTTACAGTGGATCAATGAATGAATCATAATTAATACAAACATAATAAAAAAACATGAAAAATATTATAAAAATAACAACAAAGCAAACTCTTTATGTTAAAACAAGTGGTGACCATTTGCAGAACGAATAAGACTAATTAATACAATGTTTAGTAGATAATCTACAGTATATCCTCTGTATAGATTATCACATTTATCTTTAGCTTTAATTTCATCTCTATAATTCAGTCCATATTTTTGTTGAAGTTTATATCATTTATTGATTACCAACTTATTTCTAGCTCTTGCACAATTTCAAATCCAGCCCACATGGACTCTGTTAATACAGTTTATGACATGCTGTTGCAATATAGATATGTAATGCTGCTTTATGACATTGCATAGACAGTTTAAACTAGATGATCAAAATGAAGGTGTATTATCTTTGTGGCATGCAAGCATTTTAGAGTGCATAGTTCGAGTAGGCTCAAAAACAGACTAAATGGATGCTAGGTGTGGTCTATTTAAAACCAGAATTCAGAAACATAGATGTGAACGTTGATGATGTTCCGGTGAGAGATGACTCCATTTATGACGTAATTCATGGCTAGCTTCAGAACTGTGCTCAAAGGGCCAACCAGGGGCTTCACCTGTCTGACAACACCTGGGAAGGAAAAAGTAATGTCAAACGAAAAGAAAATACAGGCAACTCTTGGCAGATATGTACTACATGTTAATTGCTTATTATATTTAACAGTAATGATTGTTTAAGCATCTACTTCACAGGGATATAAAAAGCAAATTAAATCTATATTGTTATAGTTTTTACACATTTTAACCATTACAGAGGCAGGTCAGGTGAGTACCATGTACTTCAAGCACAGCATAAGTGCTGTGTAGCTAAAGGTGTCATACGAGTCGTATGGGCGTTACTCAACCCACCATCAGAAACCTGATTGACTGCCACAACATGACAAGGTCAGTTGACGACAGGCCACGTCCAGGGCAAGAGAGAGAGAGAGAGTGACGACTCCCAAACAGGATCGCTACATCCGGTTGCAGCACTTGCGGGACCGGTTTCGCCGTGCTGTATCAACGCGAACGGAGGCCATACCCGATACTGACTGTTGTGACTTTCATTTTGGCAGGTGCCATTTTGTTTTGTTGTTTTCCATGTGCATAATTTATTCGTGACAATTTTGTTTGTTGTTTTTTGAAGCCAACATGCTAAACAAATCATCCATAATCACAAAAATCCATTTTGGGTACCAGAATAAAAATTATGTCGAAAATTATGGTCCCAAAGTTTTTAATGACTGTCAGTGTACATGGAAACTTTAAAAATAAATAAATAAATAACAACAACACTCCATATTGGTGTATTTTTATACTCATTAAGTTTTTTTTTGTATATACTATGAAGAAACACAAGAAAAGCAAAATAAAACAAGATTTTTATTGTGCGATGACAGTTCTGAACTTCTGCACAAATTGATTTGACAACATCTTTTCCCTACATGTTTTTTTTTGTTTGTTTGGTTGGTTTTTTTTGGCATATAAGGGTGATGATGTGACAAGTCACAGACCAGTGACATCAATTTTTCACTAATCAATGATGGTATTATGACCATATGTTTGTTTGTTTTTATAAATATCTTTTGTAAGGTTTGCATGTATTATAATTATTTAAAAAACAGGAATGAGTCTGCTGCAAAATCTTTCTTTACTGTGCCACTTCATCCCGTCTATTAGGAACATCTGTTATTTCTTTTGTCTCGCTTTTCGCCACCTAGTGGCTGACCATATACATAACATATTACAACATACTACATTAACCCCTTTTAATGACACCCCCCCCCCCCCTCCCCCTTTCAAGGACCGTTAAGTATTAAAATAAGTATTAAAATATTAGCGCTTCAGAGCAAGCATAGCCTCTCAATCATCCTGGGATTACCACATTTGCAAAACCTCATATTTGTGCTATTAAAATAACTAAAATATTACTCATAATATATCATTGCCGGACTTGTTTCTTCCTCTTCATTCTGGTACCGACTACCATGCATAAGTATATTTATTAACTGTTTATAGTACTCTCTCTGCTTTTATTAATTTTTTTCTGAAGCAAAATCTTTCCACCAAACAGATGTGTCTAAAGAGTCTCCTTTAGGCTTTTTTGGACCTCTTTGTGCAAGGGTTGGTACTGTACTCATACTTGCTGGCAGTCTACTTTGCACTTGGCTGTGCATTGCTGGTGAAGTAGGCAAGACATAAGTTGCTCAACTTCCTCCTATTACAAGGTAAGTGTCTTAACTAAGCAATACATCAGAAAGATGCTTTGAGCACTTGGATAAACTCTCATCTCTTGCACTTGTTTAATGAACCGCTTAATCCTACTATGGTTGTGGGAAGGCTGGAGCCTATCTCAGCCGACACTGGGTGAAGGTGGAGTACATCCTGAACAGCTCACCAGACCATAGCAGGACCAAACCCAGGACCTTCGAGCTATGAGGCAGACGTGCTAACCACTACACCACTGTGTCGCCTGGGATAAACTCTCTTGGATCCAATTTCTTTCTCTATTAAAGACAAGGAAAGTAGAGCAAAAGGTACTGACATAAAAACACCGAACCGCCAACTTGGAGCATCACTTTTCTTTTATGTTTTCTTTTGCTATGTGAATATGTTAACTGGGTTAGGTGAGCGCATTGTTCTGACATAGCTGTAATCTCATGCAAAACTTAAAAAAAAGGTTTATTGTAAAGTTTCAGCGAAAAATAGAAGATATTTGTAAATATTTTAGGAAGCTACACTTTTGTTCACATGCTCAGAGGCTTAAGATGATAGATCTATTTAGCATATGTAGTTGCATTTTGTGGTGGATATACTGTACATTCAGTATCTCTTGGTTTTAAAGAATATGCTGTAGGCCATGTGAGCCTCATGCAAGTACACTCTCAAAAATGGAGGTATGAGACAAGAACATATCTGTACTTACATTAAGTCTTTTGAAAAATGTTTCCTCAGAAGTACAGTGTTGTTCTTTAAGGGAACCTTTTGACTAAAAGAAATGATACAAAGTGATGTAAAAAAGAACACATTTACTATTTTACTATGTACTATTTTAACCCTAAGGGTCCCTGCAGCTATTCATGGGGTTGCAAGAGGAAAGAGGTCAAAGTGCATAGCCTATTATTCACCACTTACTCCTATTAGGGTAACGGGGAGACTGGTGCCTATCTCAGCCAACTCTGGTCGAAGGTGTGGTCCACCCTGAACAGCTCGTCAGACCATTGCAGGGCAGCACACACAACCATTCAGACTCACACTTACACCTGGGGCAATTTGGATCAGCCTATTAGCTGTGCATGTCTTTGGACTGTAGGAGGAAACCAGAATACCCAGAGGAAACCCACACAAGCACGGGCGAACATGAAAACTCCACACAGAAAGGCCTGAGCCCAGGAATCGGACCAAGGACCTTCTTGCTGTGAGGCAGACTTGCTAACGCCTACGCCACTGTGCCGCACAAAGCCTATTAGTTATTTATTAATTAATATTATTATTATTATTATTAGTAGTAGTAGTAGTAGTAGTAGTTAATTCAATAAGGTACACAATTGGCCCAGCACTGAAGGGTACACAATTGTCCCTCCATTTTTGAGAGTGAGGTGTGAACAGCATATGGTCAAAGTATGACTTCACTGACCTCCACTCCCTCATTTTCACTTTTCTGTACACTAGAGGTTCTCTAATATGGTGCAGGCTTCAAGTGTTGAGTGATTACATAATAGATTACAGAGATCTAGGATTGCACACACAGAGGTTATGCACTGATTAGTGATAAAATCACAGGTGCCAACTAAGAGTGAAGCAAAAACAAAATGATTTAATTGTCATTGCCAGCTTGGGTCTCTGCAGCTATTCCTTTGACTATGTCCCTGATGAACCTCTCTTCTTACACCTGAGCCAACAGGAATGTACTATACATTGTTTTACCTCCATGAGAGAAAGTTGATTTGTTTGACAGGGTGTCAAAATCCTGAAGAGGACTGATTCTTATTTGGCAACTGAATTTTATCTTCCCTATGCTCATAGTAGTGCTCATGGTAATTTAAGAGTAGTTCAAGCTGAAATTGTCAAAACTCTTCAAATCATCAAAGGTCAAAATTGAGTCACAAGGAGATTGTGTCCAAGCATGGGCTGATTTGGGACATTGGTGGCTTAGTGGTAAAAACTCTGGGTTACTCATTAGAAGGTTTGGGGCTCAAGACCCAGGTTGTTGGTTTTTTTTGTTTGTTTGTTTGTTTTTTTTATATACTGTATTAATCCCGCAAGGGAAATTATTACCTCTGCATTTAACCCATCCAAAGTGAGCACACACACACTCGGACACACGTAAACACACACACATAAACACACTCGGAACAGTGGGCTGCCAGACACATTGGGGGCGCTCAGAGAGCAGTTGGGGGTCTCGCTCAAGGGCTCTTCAGCCTTGAAGGTGGAGTGGAGGAAGGAAAGGTGCAACTCACTTCCCCACCTCCACACATTTTTCCTGCTGGTTCAGGAATCGAACCTTTTGGTCCCAAAGCTGCTTCTCTAACAATTAGGCTACGGCTGCCCCCAAAGTTCCACCAAGATGCCACTGTTGGGCCCTTTAGCCAGGCCCTTAACTACTCAGCTGTATGAATAAGATTTTTTCAAATGTTAGTCGCTCTAGATAAAAGTTGTCTGCCAATTATCTTTTTTTCACTTCATTTTATGAGTATGACTTTATCCTGTTTTAGGGTCACAAGGAGGCTGATGCCCATCCCAGCTGATTCAGGGTAAAAGCCAGGATACAACCTGAACAGCTCACCAGACCATTGCAGGACCAACGCAAAAACATAACCATGCACACACAGGGGCAATCGAGAATATCCAATTTTGGAATAGGTACCCAGAGGCAACCCATGCAAGCACAAGGAAAACATGCAAACTCTACACAGAAATGCCTTTGCCAGCAAGGGGCTTGAACCCACTATGCCACCATGCTGCCCCAAATGCCATAAATATAAATGATTTAGATATAGGCATTTTTCTGGGGGTGGCACAAGGCAGCCACACAAAAATAAAATAATGGCAGCATTTGTATGATCAGTTTATTGTGCTTATTTGCTTGCCATATCAGTGATATCACGTGGAGTGGGTGCACTGATTCTACTTTGTGAGCTAGAAAGACAACTTCCTGGTCTTCCACAGAGAAGTATGTGATGGGGAGGGGTGAGGGGGTAGGTTGTCCTAAGGAAGCCCCAGGGAGGGGATCTATAGAATTTATTAAATAGCACACCTTTATCTTTCCATAGAATAAATCCATTTAGTAAAACCAGTAAAAAAGAGTCATACAAAAGATAAAGGACAACTATGTCTGCTTAATCCTCTGTAGCACCAGTCTGTGGCAGATGCAGTCTGGATAGACAATCAGTCTTCATATTTTCCTTGATTGTATAACATATGAGTAAAACAGGGGGAGCACTGACCATCTGGTTTTTCATAAAATCTGTTCCTTTTCATGTCAAGATTGTAGTAAGTCCCTGTGCACAGCATATAATGTCCCCTCAGAAACATTGTTCAACTGCCCATTCAAGTGCTTCTCACACAATAGCGGAATATTTTAACTCAGCTGGAGGCAGGATGTGGGTTGCAACGACAAACACATGTCCGATACTATGTGAGTAAATCAAACATACCACCAAGTTTGAAGCATCTGTAGTAACATATGGGGTTAGTATGTAAGAGCTAGAGTTTCTAGTCCTATTCAGTGTCCTTCAACACATGAAAAGATGGTTTGAAGTGCTGCTTTTAGGTTCTGCACTATACAATCCAGAGGTTACACAAACTGCACTTGTATATTTCTGCTATGAGATGACTTGTTATTTTTACCTGATTCAAATTCCTTGGCATGGGATTATGATAAGCCACATTCCCTTGCTCCTTTATGGTCTGAAGAGTTGGGTAGGATAGGTGGCACGGTGGTGTAGTGGTTAGCACATCTGCCTTACACCAAGAAGGTTCTGGGTTTGAGTCCTGGGTTTCTGTGTGGAATTTGCATATCTTCCCGTGCTTGTGTGGGTTTCTTCGGGGTACTCCAGTTTCCTCCCACAGACATTGTGACATGTTGGCCCTGTGATGGTCTGGGTTGGCTAAAGTAGGGTCCAGCCTCCTTGGGACCCTAGGGTTAAGGGGTTCGGCAAATGAGTATGTCAAAGAGTTGGGTAGGTTCCTTTTTTTACTTTGAATATCCTGCATCTCCTTATACAGTTTCACCCATATAATAGAACCCTGGACAGGAGGTGTTCAGTAGTAATATAATTTTTTTTCACTTGATTAAAGACATTCCTTGGTCTGCCATATTTTTTAAAGAAACCTTCAAATTTTAATCGGCGTGTTCCCCAAATGAGTTAATGAATAAACCGAAGACTAAGCCTTTCCCCTGCTTAATATTTTTGTTCCTGGACATCAATAGTGACCGGTGTCAGTGGATATTTGTGCCCCGCCTAATCTTTGACATATTCAGCTTGCAACCTGAATGTATCAGTGCGATGCATAACTCTTTGAATACTCATTAAGCAGCACATCCCAAGTCATTAAGGAAACCAACACATGGAAGCCCTTGGTGTGTCAGAGAACGGGACCAATGTTTCCATCTCTGTCATGTGACATCAGTCTTGAAGATATATGGACAACATCAACACACCTGGAGGAGTCACCAGCACCATGGTGCATCTTGAAATGAACTTGTATGAGCTTGATGGCCTTGTCCAACAAAAACGACTGGTTGACCCTAGAGCAAGCTATGCAATTAAGTGCTATAGTTCCACAATGTCCTTGACTTTGTTGACATAAAACACCTCACAATTGGTCACAGATAGCCCACTGAGACTTGGGACATGCCCAGCCAGCCTTAAAGGACTCATTGTCTAATGTATGTGTTTCCATACCCAATGGAAGTAGTGGCATGGTGTGCTATTTCTAAGCTGAACGTTGTAAATATAAATTGTAGGCTCTCCATCGATAATACAAACAGAGAAGAGAATGGTGATTGGAACTGTCATGAAATGTGGTGTTTTCTTGTGTTATTGTCAGAATTAGGAGAATGGGTCAGTGGTATGGGGTGGCATGGTGGCGAAGTGGGTTCTGGGTTCGAGTACCAGGTTCATGATGTTTGCATTTTCCACGTGCTTATATGGGTTTCCAAAGGGTACACTGGTTTCGTCCCACAGTCCAAAGACATGCACATTAGGCTAATTGACTTTTTTCAAATTGTTAATGTGAGTGTGTATTGTTGTGTGTGTGTTGGCCCTGCGATGATCTGGCAAGCTGTTCACGGTGTTCCATGCCTTCTCCCAGTGTCGGCTGAGATAGGCTCCAGCTTCCCCGCGACCCTAATAAAATTAAGCGGTTCGTCAAATGAGTGAGTGAGTGAGTAATGGAAATGATGGAGCCAAACTCTGTTCCTTTTACTGTGTCTGTTTCTTCTCTCTTGGTTTTTTCATGTATTCTAGTTTAGCACTAGTAGGTGAACATATGCATAGCATACATATACCTTAATCTGACTGCAGGTAGTATAAGGTTAAATTGAATACTTTTAAACCTATTTTATTGTCACCTTTAATATCTTAAAATATGCTATGTCCAGGTAAAAAACTAATCAAAATGTTCACTCTAAAGACCCCTATAATGCAGGATTGGAAGACAGCAGTTACTGTACCTTTTTAAACACGAAGCATAACAAGTGAGCAACAATGACAAGATTTTTTGGTTCTTTTCTTTTTTGATGAATTTGTGTCTGTTTTGTGAAACAATAGAGCTGGCATGTGTGTGTGTGTGTGTGTGTGTGTGTGTGTGTGTGTGTGTGTGTGTGTGTGTGTGTGTGTGTGTGTGCGCGAGAGA
>JBCNYH010000007.1:7808177-7834502 GCA_039654325.1 Tandanus tandanus
TGTGTGTGTGTGTGTGTGTGTGTGTGTGTGAGAGAGAGAGAGAGAGAGAGAGAGAGAGAGAGAGAGAGAGAGAGATGACAACTATCATCTATTGGCGGGAAGAGCCAGTACAAAGTGGCTGCGTGTGTGTGTGTGTGTGTTTTAAAAATTACCAGGTTAATACCAAAAAGAATACCAAGTTTCTATGTGAAAGTATGGCTTCTTGTTGGGGGCTGGTGCCTGTCTCAGCTGACATCAGACAAAAGGTGGGGTACATCCTGAATGGCTCAACAGACCATCGCAGGGCAACACACACACAACCATTCAAAATTTGGAATAGCCAGTTAGCTTAATATGCATGTCTTTGGACTCTAGGAGAAAACCGGAGTACCCAAAGGAAACCCACTCAAGCATGGGGAGAACATGCAAACTCCACACAGAAACACCCAAGCCCAGGAATTGAGAACAGAACCTCGGTGTGTGGCTGACGTGATCACCACTTTGCCACCATGACCAAACATATGAGGTTAGTAACTTATTTATCATATGGCATTTTTTGTAACATCCTT
Organism: Tandanus tandanus; assembly: GCA_039654325.1. Taxonomy (NCBI): domain Eukaryota; kingdom Metazoa; phylum Chordata; class Actinopteri; order Siluriformes; family Plotosidae; genus Tandanus; species Tandanus tandanus. Next base: position 7,808,726 of record JBCNYH010000007.1, read on the forward strand.
TGGGAAAAAAAATAAAAAGGTTAAAAAAAAAGGAAGCAGGAGTTCACGCTTATGTCTAGTACCCGAAAGCTCTCCAGGGGAGATGATGCTCTGCATGCTAACCCTGTTTCTGCTGGCTGTGAAGTGCTTGTACATATGAGCAAGCTCTTGCTGAATTCACAAATAAATAAATAAATAAATAAATAAAAACTTGTAAAGCCACGTAAAATAACCACCAATGTACTTTCTCTCCAATAGTATATGCTACAAGCACAGAAAGATGATTCTTAAGCCGAATTCTTAAGCCAGTAATTCCAGAATGTCTACACTCTCATCTGGTCTGATAAACTCTTGAAACTTTTTATCATTTGCAACAACAAAAAAGTTGCTTTCTCCTTCTTCACTCTGTCAATGCTCGTCATTACTCATGTTTAAAAGTTACCAGCAGTGAATTTAATGTGATACTTTTTTTTTTTTTTTGAACAGGGAGCAAGAACAAAAGAACAACAAACAAACATTCATTCATTCATTTTCTGAACCGCTTAATCCTAATTAGGGTTGCGGGGAGGCTGGCACCCATCTCAGCCAACTCTGGGCGAGGCCAGAGTACACAGTGGACAGCTCGCCAGGCCATCGCAGGGCAGAAACACGCTGACGGCTAAGCAGCCTACTCCTGACGAAAATCAGCAATGGTTCTTTTACATGCCTCTCACCATAGACAGTGAGAGACATGGCCGGCCTTTGATAACCCAGTTAGCTGCACTGGGGAACAAACAAAAAAATAGTGTTTTTTGTGTTTTTCTTGAATGCTGGCGGGCAGAGAGAAAAAAAAATATAAAAAGGTCCGTACTGGGGATTACAGCCCCATCAACAGCCAATCAGATCATATGTATTATTCATGTAAGTTTTTAATCATTGATAATTTATATTAAAACATTGGTATTGTAATCGGTTTATAGCCTTAAATACACAGTCATATTACTGTATATATTTCATACAGTTCTTATGAAAATTGTTGTGTAAAAACAAACAAATAATTATATTATATATTGATTTCTTCTTCTCATGGGCCATAAAGCCGTGTTCACACAGGAAGCTACGAGCAACAAGCGAACATAACAGAGCAACAAAGTTAATGAACACTAGAGAAATGAGCAATGAGAGGTGAAATTTTCTTAAGCGATTCAAAGTATCTGGGTGCAGAGTTCAACTCAACGGAACTTTCTCACATGCAACTTGAGCGATTGCAAATCACAGATTGCCACCAAACACTGAGATCCCCAAAATCTTTTCCTATTCGCTTCCGTATACCATGTAAAATAGGCGATTTGGATGCAGTTCAATGGCAAAGCTGCTTATAGATTGTTGCTTCCTGTGTAAACGTGGCTTAGGATTCAAGTAAAGTTGATATGATGGCTAACTAATCTGCAGATACAAAGCTAAAGTTTCCAGTTTAACTCCCAGTTTGTGAACCATGTCATATCATCACTATCATGATTCTGTACCAGGATTATGCTAATGTAAAAAGTCATTTGCTATGATGTTCTAACTTTATAACAACAAAAATCTGTTTTTTAAAAACGCATATCAGAGTGATAGAAGGTGGCCAAAGTGACCAAAACAGGCCTCAACAATTTCTAGAATGTTTTGCTTGATTAAATCAAACCTGAACAAGAAAACAATTTGTGAGACTGAAGACATGAACTACATGCTTAATGTTTTGCAATGACCTCTTAGTGCTGGCAGAATAGTGAGATTTTCTACCCTGCTGTGTATCAGAAACTCGTGCAACTTTGGTGTTGGTCACTGCAACTTTTTATTATTTATTCACCACTAGGTCTATCTACTGCTTTGTGTGTCCATCTTAAATTCTCATTAGAAAGCATTTAAGAATGAGCGATTCACTGTGTGTGGGATTTTATTGAAATAACACTGTAACCAGCAAATGAAATTATCCGATATTGGAAGTGAACCCAGAAGGGTATAGGTCATACCAAGGTCATATCAAAATATAATAGAAATAAATATTTCAACAACTGTGGCAGTTATTTCAAGTTCGCAGCATTGTTTCTTCTTCAGTCTTTTCCATGAACATGTATGTCTCTTTTCAATCCACAACAGCAATCAAAAATAAATAAATAAATAATATTTTCCAGCAAAAAAGAAAGAAAGAAAAAAAAATCAGGTGAAATACAGTAAACATTTATCAAACCTGATGGCTATAAAGGCTTTGCAAGGGAAGGTTTACATGTAAACAGTGCAATTTATGGTTTTATGGTTACACCAGCTTGTGTAAGAAGTATATGAGGGGATCTGTAATGAGCAGGTTTAACACTAAAGACAAATGCAAAGTATGATTTGCCCAACCACAGTATTGGATAATGACATGCTGGCCAACAAGTTATCCACTAAAAGTCATTGGAAAAGGCCCAAATGGCAAATGCCATGGCTCAGTCTACAATAGGAAGCCCAGTAAGCTTAGCCCCAATAGGCCACCACAGAGGGTACAAAATGTCTGTTTCGGTGTGTTATGGGCAGTGTGGCCACCTTATACAAACACTCTAAAATTAAAAGCAACATGACTTGTGTTGCCTGTTCTGTCAAGAATGCTAATTAAATTATATGATTTCTCAAATTCAAATAAACAATACATCTCTTTTTGCAAATGCACCAAAAAAATAGTGTTTATCATATAGATTAACTTTTAAAACACATTCTCCACTGAGTGAGATTTGAAAAAGAATGAAATATCTGACTTGTTGTCATTGAGATGAATAGTTTCTCTGTCTTTGAAGAGTTGGTTATAGTCTCCATTTTAAGTAAACCTTCAACTAAAACTTCTTTTGTGTAAGATTATATTCCTGATCATAACAACTGTAAGTACTGTCAATTTTAAATTACAAATAATAAAATCAAATATTTTCAATCATAAACCTGATGTTCCCTTTCTGAATGGATTCAGAAGATAAATCTGTTGAGCTGGATGTTGGAACTCCCTGACGTGAGCTCAGTCAGTGATTGATGTCTGTCTGTGGAGGCTGTGGACCACCAGAGAAGAAAAACCCACATTTTAATTATTAATAGTAATTCCTCCTCTGACAGGCACAGGAGTCTTCATGAACTTGGCCCGAATTTTCATATATCTAATGATGCCATTTTGTGATTCATTCCCTAATGTGTTGAATCCAAAAAAACTTTTGTGCCAGCATGGTCTTTCCTAGCCTTGGTTTTCATGTAAACATATTGTTTTTACAATAACCAAAACAGAATTAGCTGAGAAAAATAAGTACAGAATTAGCTGTGAAAAAGCAGAGTTTCCACTTTAAGTGAGCTTGAAAATAGCATGACGTGAGATTAACTGATGTAGGACAAGGCTTATGTACGCCATAGACAACAAACTTAAGTTGTTGGTCAAATTGTACATAATGTTGTTATCAGAAGTATCCTAACAGCTAGAAAGTTTTATAGAGAGTGGGTATAGAAAAGAATCAGCCCCTTCAAAATATTCACATTTTGTTGCTTTGCAGCCTGAAATAAAGACACAAAAATATTTTCCCAGCTGTGTTTAATCAGTGCAACTAATAACAGCCAAGTGAAGGATATATTAGCAACAGATCAGAAATAAATAAGTAAATGAATAAAGAACCAGAATCCCTGAGATGGTTAAAGGACACACACACACACACACACACACACACACACACACACACACACAAACACACACACACTCCTGTGTTTGAACTTTGTGGAACCATGTTTTGTATAGACTACAGCCGTAAGCTTCTATAGATACTTTTCTACCAACTTTGGACATCTAGACTGTGCAATATTTGCCTACGGTTTCTTAAGAACTGTTCCAGCTAAGTCAAATTGGATGGTGATGATCGGTGGTCTGCAATCTTTGCAAGTCATTTCACAGATATTCAGTATTATTTAAGTCTGGGCTCTGACAAGGCCATGCTAGGATATATATTTTTTTTTTTACTTCAGCCAATGTGCAGTCAACTTTATGTCATTGTTATGTTGGAAGATGACCCTTCTACCATGGTCTTATCTGACCAAAAATATTTTTCTATTTGGCCTCAGAATATTCTGGATGCGCTGTGGCAAAGCTCAATCGAGATTTAGCTTCTTGCAACCCTCACATACAAACCACATTTTTAGAACACTTTTGACATTGTTGTCACATGAATGCAATGAACATTCTTTGCCAAAAATTCATGTAACTGCTTTAAAGTTGCCATAGGCCTCTTGATAGCCTCTCTGACATGTTTTTTCTTCGCTCTTCCAATCAGTTTGGATTGACAGCCTGACTTGGGAAGCATCTTAGTAGTACCAAACACTCTCCACTTCTTTATTAGGAATTAGGAATTAACAAATTAATTAATTCATTGTATCCATCTTCTGCCTGACCACAACTTTGTACCTGAGATCATTTTACAGTGCCTTGCCATCTGTAGTTGATTGTTTATTTTCAGTTACACTTCCAAGTACTGGAATACTCTAGGAATAGACATTTTTATGCATAACTAATCAAAATCATCACATTTGACCACAGTTGGAAGCCTGGTCTCCAATGGTATGCAGTGAAGAAGGTAATTAGTTTCACCTTATTGAGTGTATAGGAATTTCTTAGGACGGGGTGATCCTTTAACCATCTCGCCGATTCTGTTTCTTTATTTTCTGAACACCAGCCACCCACAAGAGCTCTCTAGGCATTGCAGCCCTGAGCTAACCCTTCCAACTACTTATTTTCTTGGTGTGCGCCTCAAGCTCTCGGTGCCTGGTGTTTCTTGTCCAGCCTTTTTTCCTCTTCCCCTGTGGATTCCAGGTTAAGGCTTATCTGTTAGAAGCGGGTTTATGAAGGGTGTGGCCTATCCATCTCCATTATCTCTGCAGGATCCCATGTTCCATGGTCTGTGGTGTCCATCCAGTGCCCATGGTGTCAGTCCAGTGAATCCTGAGAATCCTCCTGAGGCAGCCGTTAAAAAAATGTCTGGATTCTCTTCATGCTTGGAATCTCATAATGGTGTTGAAGGTCCTGATCTTTGTCTTGATGGTCAGGTTTGTGGAGCCCCATACCTTCTTCAGCTGATGGAAAGCTTCACTCGCCTTGCCAATCCATACTCTTGCATCAGCATCTGTCCCGCCCTGCTTGTCAATGATGCTGGTAAGTGAAACTCTGCACCTCCTCTAGTGCTTCACCTCTCAGCTTGATGGGAGTTTTGCTGGTTGTGTTGACATTGAGGAACTTTCTCTTTGCCCTGTGGATGTTCAAACCAATTCATGTGGAGTTCTTTTCAACTGTGTTGGTTTTCTCCAGCATCTGTTGCTGGGTGTGGGAGAGATCGGCAAAATCGAGGTTTCCGAGTAGTTTCCAGAGCGTCCACTGGATGCCATTTTTTTCTGATCCACAGACGTCTTCATGACCCAGTCTATGGCCAGTAGGAATAGGAAAGGCAAAAGCAAACATCCTTGTCTCACTCCTGTCTTTACCTGGAAGCTGTCAGTCAGCTGTTGGCTGTGGAATACTCTGCAGTTCCTGCTGACATCTGTGATCTTCTGTGGCACCCAGTAGTGTCTCAACAGCTTCCAGAGGGTCAGCCTATCCACGCGGTCAAATACTTCCTCATAATCAATAAAGTTGACATAGAGAGGCAAGTTCAACTCCATTTACTGCTCCAGGATGATGCGTAGTCAGGATCTGGTCGGTGCAAGACGTGCCCTTGCAAAAGTCAGCTTGCTGGTCTCACAACTGAGGGTTGACGACATCCTTCTTCCTGTTGAGTAGCATGTGACTGAACACCTTCCTGGGATAGACATCAGCCTTATATCTCTGTAGTTAGAGGAGGAGTCTAGGTCACATTTATTCGGAAGCTTGATGAGGTATCCTTCCTTCCACTCTGTTGGGACCTGCTTCTCTACCCTGATCTTCTTGAAGAGGGGTTAGGGCATTTCAACGCTGGTTATTAGGTCAGCCTTCAGCACCTATGCTGGAATGCCATCAGGTCCTGCAGCTTTGCTGTTTTTCAGTTGCCTAATGGCCCTGTGAATCCCCTGTGAAGATTGATAAGGTACCCCTTCTTCCATTCTGTTGGGATCTGCTTCAATACCCAGATCTTCTTAAAGAGGAGGTAGAGCATTTCAATGCTGCTCATGAGGTCAGCCTTCAACAACTCTGCTGGGATCCCATTGGGTCATGCAGCCTTGCCGTTTTTTTCCGTTGCTTGATGGCACTGTGAATCTCACCTTGGTAGTCACACTGCAGTCAATCAGCAGATCGGTATCAGCTGGCTGGATATCCTGTGGGTGCTAAGGTTCTGGCCTGTTCAGAAGCGCCTCAAAGTGGTTTTCTGTCTCTCTTCATCTGGGACGATCCACCCCTCCTTGCCCTTCACTGGTCTGTCTGGATTGCTGAATTTTCCTGACAACTTCTTAATGATGGTGTATACTTCCCGCATTTTCCCCTGGTGAGTGGGTTTTGTTTCTGTGTATTCTTCATGGGCCTTGGCTTTTCCACTGACTACTATTTACCTTCTGAACAGTTGCTATTATATGTTTCATTTTGTTGTTATAAGTTGCATTCATTAAATAGAGCTGGAAAAATATTTTGTGTGTGTGCATGTGTGTGTGCAACAAAATGTGAATATTTTGAAGGGGCAAATATTTTTATATGCAATGTACTTGTATACATTTCTTTCAATTTAAAACATGTACATTAAACAACAGATTGTAATTTTGTTCCCTCATGTGTTACTTTAAATAAAATATATGCTGTGTATGAATAAAATGTATACAGTGACAGATGGAGATAATTCTAAACACACACGCACACACACGCACACACACACACACACACACACACACACACACACACACACACACACACACACACACACACCATCCATTCAGAAAGCCTAACACAGTTACATTAAATTCCTTTGGTTTGTGTGAAGGACAGTAGCCACTGCCAGTGACACATACCTGAACTCAGACAACCGTCTCTTGAGTCACTTCCCACCATGATGCCATTCCAGTACAAGTTATTTCATTATGTGAAAAAGAATCATACCACAGGTGCACATCCCTCTCAAGTGTTCTGAATTTTTTTTTCATTTATTTACCTTGATGATCTGATCGTATTATCTAGTCATGCTTTTAATCTTGATAAAATGAATTCAGCCTGAAAACAGCCAAGCTGGATCCCCTTAAGCAAAAAGACAACTGTGTTAATTTTCTTTTTTTCTTCAATCGTTCTTTCGGTTGTTGGCAGATTCCCTAAATTCATTGCAGTCGGGGGAATCGAAAGTGTGAGGTTTTCTCTAGGCTTGAATTTTTGCGATGGTTATGTCACTGGTGGATCCAGCCAAAGTGTGATATGAGCATATGTGCAGAAAAATGGTCTGATGTAACAATACTTTATTAGATAATATCAAAGAGGGGACTGTTAAGCAAAGTGGATGGAAAGTCTCACACATCCCTTCTATCAGCATTAGACAAACATACGGTTATTACAAGTCTCATCTGATATGGAAAACATTGTATTCATAAATAGCTTAAAGGGTGTAAAGTACTGACACTTTAAAGAGAATGAGGGGCCATAAAAGTGAACTAATGGTGTTAAAAACAAATAGACATGACGGAAGAGGCTAGTTTAATGTTTACATCATCTCATGCCTTACTCGAAAAAAGGGTTTAATTCTGATGCCTTAGCGAGGTTCAGTTTTGCAGTTTGCTCTAACTGTTCATGCTGGCAGTGTTTTCACTCAGATGTGAGAGCCACTTTTCACAGTGCAGGCAGTGATGGATGTGAGAGGAAAGCCAATGCTCTCTCTTTTTATGTATGTTGCTTGGCACAAAGAAACTCCAAACAAAAATAAAAGGGACATTTCTTAGCCACATCTAGTTGTGACCAGATACTTCTAGTAAGCAGACTTCTAATTGATCGTAATCTTGTTGCAGGAAGTGAAACCTACTATGACTGACGAAAATAACTGAATGTTCTAAGTCTGCTTAAACAACAGGAGGATAAGTGATAAGCTTTTTCAGGCACAATGGTCTATAATAACTTTGTGTGAAAATGGGCAAATTTATTCCACATGCTTTGTTCATAATTTATCCATTGTCAGTATGCTCAGACTTATGATGCCTCTGTCTTTGTCGAAGCCAGTGCTGTGAGAAAGAGCCACAGCTTCCTTTGCATTACTAGTGAAACTCTGTATGTGGGAAAATGGGGATCTTCGCAATAAAGGCAGATGAGGTTTTTATGTGGTGGCTTATGTGGTACTTTGTGGCTCATGTGCCAAGCCAGACACTACAGAGGACTAGAGGGAACAGTATGTAACAATGAGCAACTGCATGAATCACACATCATGACATGATATTAGCATTCCACAGAACCATGGCTGCCTGCTGTCTGAATTACTTGCACAATATTTTGTTTGACTCAACAGCAGCAAGCATCTGAGAAACCTGTAACTTCTGGATTGTGACATTAAAAGACGTTTTCCACAGACTTTAATAATGAGATACCCTTTCGATTAAAAGGGCAAATCTGTAATTTCTGGCCACAGTGATATAATCAATGTACACATGCTTGGATGGGTTAAAGTTTTTTGAGAGCTGTACTATCACAAGCCATTATCGTGATCTGCTTAAAAAAAGGTCATGTGATCTTTCTATAACAAATATATATCTATAACCATATTATCGACGATCAAGAGTCTTATGTGATTTTACCTGTCAGTCTCACATGCATTTACTTCAGTATGCTTAATTTTGTTAACCTTCATATCACCCTTTTTGGAAAGACGCAACAACAATAACCTTTTAGTCCCTGAAAAGCGTATTTTTTTTTTTTTTTTTGGGATCTTTCTACACAGGCATGAATAAACAAAGCTAGCAGTTACAAAGTCAAGTGAAGTCAGCTCTACCACAAGAGAAAAAAAATGTCCATGTACTTAGTGTGTGAAAAAAGTGCCTCATTCATCTAAAGGGATGAACAGAACATGAACAGCTTTTCTCTAGAGGGGCCATGTAAAGGCTGAAGTGACCACAAAAGATGCAAGAGACTCTTAAGGCCTATCATCAAGTGAACCAGTGCTGGAAGAGTGGTGTCACGATCACCTAAGTGGAATAAGAATCTACATGCTGTTTCCAAGCCTCTCAGTCTTCGTGTCCCTCTCTCCCACACAGAGACACATATGCAATTGGTTTGTTTAAAAAACAGGAGAATCTTTCGTAATGCAAAATTAGGTCAGAAAACCACTTGAGGCAAATTAAATTTCCAGAGAACTGGGCCCCAGGGTTCAGCCTCTGATCATTGGGCATTGTTAGGCAGATGCCAGAGTGCCACTTACCCACAATCATGCCATGTTCGAAACGTTTAATGATGTCAAATGAGTTCTGGATGTTTCCTTCTTGAATGTCATAGACGATCTCTGGGGATTCCATATGAGGATAGTGGGATGGAGTTATGGATCTCAGGAAAACAATTTCTGGCAAGAAAAATAATAATTAAAGGAATATAAAAAAAAAAAAACTAGAAAAGGTACTGAAAATGAGATGGAAAAAAGTCCTTTTATCTCAAGTCAATGTTTTTATAGTGATGAAAAAAAATTACATTTTACATAAATACATTTAAAATAGTGTACCTTCTGGTTTAGTGAACTCTCTAAAGGTTGGTAAAGAGATGACAGTGTGTGAAACAGAGTGAACAGGGTCCAACACACAGGTGATATCATTGGGTTGACAGGACTTTATACAGCGGATGATGTCAGAGCGATCAACCCTTGGTCTGCTGAAAAGAAAAAATGATAATTTTACAATGCAGTGATTAAACCAAGTGCTGATATAGTACAGATGTTAATTATTTGTGTCCATGCTATTAATCAAAATGCTACAGCACAGATTTTAATTTCATCTGATGATTAAATGAACAACAATGGAGTGCCTTCCAGGACCAATCACCACCGATCCTGATGCCCAGCAGGCGAGTGAAATGTTCACTATACAAATATTATCTAAACAAATAGAGTGGGCGTTCTTAAAATGGGACTTGCTTTTAGCCAATCATGTTTTGGGGTTAGGAATCAGAACAGAATCACACAAGAGGCCAAAAATCACACCAGGAAAAAGATTTGGTGGTCAAGTTTCCTGTTAGCCACTCATAGTTTTGTTGCCTTTTTCCTGTCAGGGTGAAGTTCTGACACTGATCTAAAGCCCGCTCAAGAAAATATTTGGTTTTGTGGAGCAGACCCAGCTTCAAGTCTAATAGTCTAATGTAGTTATGAGCAGAGGGACTTGAGTCTGTGGAGACTCTGACTAGATGACTCCCCATGTTTTAACAAAACTGGTCAGTGGATTATTATAGGAGGTTGTCTGTGTCATAGGATAATCAGAAGCAGCTTTGGTATTATAAGTCAGAATTATGTACAGGAAAACAAAACAAAAAAAAATGGTTGCCTCAATGTTTTCTTCATGCTGTATAATTTTTTTTTTCACTCATGGGTTTGACTCATTAAGCATTTCAGAGAAAGACATCAGCTCAGCTCATTTCTTTCACATGCTATTTGTGAAATGACTGACCTTAAATCAACAGTTTGTTAAATATCATAGTACACGTTCCTTACTTGTACTATTGTATCATCCCTGACGAGGAACCCCACCTCAATCCATTTTCATCAGGTTAGTGATTTTTTTTAAAACTAGCATCAGCTACATTTTCCAGATACCTGGATTTACACTTATATAAAACTTAATCTTATGTTTAAGTATGTCTGTTTCCAGCAATACACTTTCTCAGACATAAGTGTCCATTGCATTCATTTTCTAGAGTGTTCAGTCATTTTATTCTACTTGAGAACAGCAGTAATACAACAATTAAAACATCTATGGCTATTTGGCCTCTGACTGAAGCATAAAAGAATACACAGTAGTGTTAGGGTTGAGGTTAGTTAACCTTCTATCACTGCTTTCTTTCATCACGATGCAGAAGCTGCAGCTAAACCTCAAGGCCTGGATTGGGTTACAGGCGTTCTTTCATGCTGAGAGGGGAGAAGCCCCTGACAGAAAAAGTCAAGCCACCACTGGGCATGGACTTGTAATTAGCAATTAGCGGGTGGGTCCATGTTTTGCTTAGATCGGAGCCAAAACCACAAAATGTTCTCCTCACCCATAATAACTCGCCTTGTGCACGGCACGCACAGAAGACAACTCGTGGAACTCGTGGCAAGCATTACGATTGACCATAGACTGGATTTACAAGGACATAAAATCCTAAACTGAACTCCACTTTTAGGTTAACATCTCGGATAACATCAAAGCTGACATGATTCTAATTATGCCTGATAATCATACAGGAGGTGGTCTCAAGATACACTTGAAAAAGAAAACATTTTTTTTTTTAAATGTCAGACCCTATGGTCAAACACAAGATCCTTTTTACTCTGGTAATCATTATTTATAGTCAGCATGTTGATAAAGCCCCAACACAAACTCTGAAGACCGTCATTCTTGGTGCACAGTGGTGATGCTGCTGCACCACAAATTGTGCAGACCACCATCCAGAGCCCAGTCCCATAACTCACTGTCAGAAACTAAGTAGCACACATCCATGCTTTTTTAAAATTAATATTTTAAGAACGTGCTCTGCCTAACATTAAGAGGAAGAGCATCCTTGTGTGGTACGATTACCCCATAGTCAAATGATTTCGAATGGTAATTGGATTTATGGCTTTAAAAATAATGTTATGTTCAAAACAGAATAGTAAATCAGGTTGCTAAGAAAACCCCAAACAGGTAGTTATTACAGTCACACTTGTTTGAATGTCTTTTAAAATGATTTAAGGTATGAAAACATATAATTTACACATTTTTTAAATTTTATTTTATTATGCTTTAGAAAAAAAAAATAATAGAAAACAGACAAAAAAGTATAGAAGTTTCTTATGAATGGATGACACCGGATAGTTTCATGTTTCCAAAGGCTCCATCTAGTGGCTCCAAATTATAAACACAAAGGGAAAAAAATTGTAATTCAATGACAGACCAAGACACAGATAATGTACTATTCCCTATTGCTCTAATTCTTTAATGTGGGGAAAGCCTTTTTTTAATGAATAAATGTACCAACCCAAAGGTTTAGTGTCTCTAATAAGCTCAGGAACAAACAGCACAAAACAAAAGCTACTGAAAGCTAAAGATAGATAAAGAGCTAGATAGTTAAAGGTACTAAAGCTACCTCCAGTTAATCCTGGAATTTACATATGACATACAGCCATATAAATCTGGAAAGATCATTACCAGGTTTGCCCAACTATAAAACCATTTTCGAGGCACCCACTACTCATTCCATTACACTACATTACATGAATATCAAAAATTTGTGTAAAAACCCATATGAAGTATTTTCTTCTTGACCAAACCTAAGGAGACCATATTTAGATGATGCTTAAAGAAATTAAGTTTATTAGTAACAGTACCAAGGGATGGCACAGTGGTTAACACTCTTATTTCACAGCCAGAAGGTGGGTTTAAACCCTGTGACCAGCGGGGACATTTATATAAACCCTGTGACCAGCGGGGAGTGAAGCTTGCATGTTCTTCCTGTGCTTGCATTGGTTTCCTCCGGGTACTCCGGTTTCTTCCCATAGTCCAAAGACATGCACTTTAGGTCAACTTGTTACTCTAAAATTCCCGTTGGTGTGAATGTGAGGTGTGAATGGTTGTCTGCACTATGCTGGCAACTTGTCCAGTGTGTACCCTGGGATTGGTACACTTTCCAGCAACCCTCACAAAATAAGTTGTAATGAATGAAAAAAATATCAATACTAGCAAATATAATATTTACTATCAAATCACCTGTGATTGTTATTTAATACATTATTGTTGTTTCAGAACATTTAAGTAATTGTTTTCTTCAATTGTTTCTTGGCAAAATTAGTGGGGGAAATATTTTCTTAAGAATTAGTAATCAATTTATCATCATGGAAAGGGACTGAACTGATAAGGTCTTCTTCAGTTACAAACACCCGTATTTTGGAATGGTATGTGCTGAGATTTCCGTAACGCCACAGTTTCATTTCCAGTAAGATTTCAAAGTCCTGTGGCGCAGTAATTGGCTTCTGAACAAAAATGACACCTCCGTTCTCCAGCCTCTGCGCTGCAAAGTAGCCTGCCTGGTTTCCATCCACTATGGCCACCTGGAGATTGTCCCCAAGCACAGTGTTGGAGGGGCCCATGCGGAAGATGTTGGTGGGTACAGGAATGTTGGTGGGAAAAGTGAGGTGGTAGTAGGTTATTCTCACAGGCAAGGCCAGGCATTCACTAGTCTCATTGCAAGGCAAGCGTTCACAGCGACTGCAAATGGGACACAGAGAGATAGAGGGGAATAGATGAAAGTGGGAAATGTTAGGGTGATGCAGTGCTTGACATGCAGTTAAGGTAAGGAGTGGCATACATATGGCATACACAGAGATGTCATGATTATAGCCTTTTCATTCAAAGCAGATGTCTTAATTAATATTACAGCTTACACTTAAATATAGTGCACAAAATTCTATATGGTGCATTGTTCCAAGATTTTCTTTAAACCTTGTTAATGTTTCAGAGAGCACAAACCTCCTGTTTCCAGCTTCTATCTTTCAAAGCTTAAAAAATACTGCCTACATTTGGCAGGTGCAAATGTTCAGCATGAGGATTTCTGCCATTACAACTCCATTGCATGCAGTGTTTCAGTGAGAAAAATGCCCACAGAATTGCACTGCGGCCACCAGTTATATATTTCTACTTTCTCCAGCATTTGGTCTTGTGAAGTTATTGGATGTCAATCAATTATAAATCCACTGTACTTATATTTAATATAAATCCATTATACTTACGTTTCACTTGAACGCCTGTAGTTGGGTGGACAGTCAAAATTCAGGCACCGGAATCCTCCTTGAATATTAAAGCAACTCTCCGTCTCTGAGCAAGTGTGTGATCCTGTCACACACTCATCGATGTCTACTCATGAGAAAGACAACAGATGGTATTAATAGACCTGTAAGCCCTTCTTCATGATTAAGTTCTATGATTGTCCTGAATACAGTGGGTATAGAAAAGAATCTTGCCTGTCGACATCTTTATCCCTCAGATACTTTAACAGTGCTTTGCAACCCATAGTTGATTGTTTGTGCTAATCCTATCCCATTTGTGATATTGTTGTCACATGCACACATTGACCATCTTTGCCAAATATTCATGTAACTACTGCAAAGTTGCCACAGGCATCTTGTTAGTCTCTCTGACCAGTCTTCTCTTCACTCTTTCAAAGAATTTGGGTGGATGGTCTGACCTAGGAAGGGTCCTAGTAGTACTAAACTCTTTTCACTTCTTGATTGTGAACTTTACTGTGCACCTAGCGATTAATAAACCTTTTTTATAAATCTTTTTTTTTGTCTCTATTTATCTCCTGCCTGTCCACAATTTTATCCCTGAGATCCTCTGAGACTGCCTTACCACCTGTAATTGATTGTTTAATGAGTTACTCTTCTAATTACTGGAATGCGCTAGGAATAGCTGGTTTTATGCTAAACTAATTAAAATTATTACAGTTAATCACAGGTAAAAGCCAATTAGATTGGTGAGCAAAGGAGAAGGTCATTAGTTCCACATAATTGAGTTCACAAGTATTTTAGGAGAAAATTATAATTTAACCATATCAGTGATTGATTGATTGATTGATTGATTGATTGATTGATTGATTTATTTATTTATTTATTCATTCATCATTCATTTACTAAGCCACTTAATCCTAATTAGGGTCGCGGAGAGGCTGGCGCCTATGTCAACTGACTCTGGGCGAGGGCGGGGTACACCCTGGACAGCTCGCCAGGCCATCACAGGGCCAACACTCACACTTATTTATTTACTTACTTATTTATTTATTTATTTCTGAACTGATGCTAGTATATCTTTCAGTTCTCTGCAATAAGTTAGTATTTAGTAAATATAGCTGGAAAAAAAATTTTTGTGTGTGTCTTCATTCTCTTTAATACCCACGATGTATTCCAAGACATACACTCTTTAAAAAAATAATGTTTAAGCTGAAGTAAAATTTTGTTTACAATTTAATAAAGTGACTTGCTTCCAAAAGTTGATACATCATGGACTGAAATCATCTGTTAACAATTTAGGGTATTTACCCTGGCAACTACGTCCATTAGGGGCAACTGTGTAGCCGGTAGTGGGGCATGTGCACTGGAAGCTGCCTGGAGTGTTGTGGCAACGGTAGGAACAGATGTGCCCTCCAGTAGGCAAGGCACACTCATCTATGTCTAAGGAAAGAGAAAGCATGCCATTAAAAAAAAAATCGATACATTGAAGTTACCTTCAAATATATATATAGTACTTACCTTCACACGTAGATCCATCCACATCACTCAGCTGATAGCCTCGGCGGCAGTAGCACTGATAAGAGCCGTAAACGTTGGCACACTCTTGACTGCAGGGGCTGCTCTCACACTCATTGAGGTCTGAAAGTCAGCCAGCCAGAGTACATAAAGTCATAATTTTGGTTCTCAAGAACTTTATTCAATATAAACCCTCAATATTTTATTAGTTTGTAAACCATGTGTTTCAAAGCTTGCTTCTGGCAGCTTACTATTCTGATAGTTTAGCCCAAAGTTTAAACTATTACACCTGATATATAAAAATATGAATTTTACAACTGTATAATTACTAGAATTATTTAAAATCAGGGAGTGTAGAAGAAAGGCTGGCACTTGTGCTATAAAAGCTGTCTTACCATCACAGTTCCTTCCATCACTGGCTAATTTGAAGCCTGTAGTGCAGCTACACTTGTAGGACCCCAGAATATTGTCACACTTATGTGCACACAGGCGACCAGGATAGTGCCGGCATTCATTAATATCTAAATTTAGACAAAAACAAGTGTCCATATAGTAGTCTGATAAAATAATATATTAAACATAAGGGCCTTGAGAATAAAAAATCCTCCATGTGTTAAAGTTGATTGATAACTATGACTCTTACAGTGGTATATATGAAAGCCTTGGTACAACAGTGCCCCATCATTTTAATTGATTACCTAACACATACGCCATATGGATGGAAGGTCTTGGACACCTGACCAATCTGCCTACTTAGATGGCTCCCATATGTGGACTGTGATTCCATCGATTTCATTTTAAATGGTGGTCCCATGTCGGTGTTTCACTGAGTTTATTCTAAATGGCTGTAATGTATTGCTGTCGCATGATGATGGTTGTCAAGGATGCTGAAACACATCTACTCATAACTTAATAAATCAGTTACTGTTTTTAAAAACTTTTAAAGTTAATTTTTATCTCTAAGTCTTGCTTTCGTTTGTTGTTCTTGTATTTCTGCTTCGTTAAACTTGCATGTAAAAACCAAATTTATGGAGCATGGTTGACTTTTTTTCATCTTATTTTTTTTTTCATCTTCCCATTGGGGGTCCACAGTGGATCATCCTTTTCCATTTGTCCTCTGCATCCCTCTCCATCACACCAATCAACTGCATGTCCTCCCTCACCACATCCATACATCTTCACTTTGGCCTTCCTTTTCTTCTCCTATCAGGCAATTCCATCCTCAACATTCTTCTACCATATATACCCTTCATCCCTCCCCAGCACATGCCCAACCACCTCAATTTGTCACTATCTTATATCTGCCTCGATCACTTTATTTCCAAACACTCCTACCTGTGTTGTCCTTCTAACATATTTGTTTCTAATTCTATCTATTCTTATCACACCCAAGGAAAATTGCAGCATCTCATTTTTGCCATTTCCAGTTCCACCTCCTGTCTTTTCGTCAGTGCTACCATTTTCAAACTGTATAGCATAACTGGCCTTACTGTCTTATACAATACTCTTCTATCACAAATCACTCTGGCAACTCTTCCCCACACATTCCACCCTGCCTGCACTTCCTTTTTCCGTTGTCTACCACACTCTCCACTACCTTGGATAGTTGACCCAAAGTATTTAATTTCATCTAGCTTCATCACCTCTACTCCTTGCAGCTGCAGTCTTCTATCACCATCCATCTCATTCATGCACAAATACTCCTGCTGACTGGCATTCCTCTGGAGTACCTCCACCTCTCCAGACTCATCTCCACCTGTTCCCTGCCCTCACTACAGATTACAATGTCATCTACCAGTTTATGGAGACTCTTGTCTGACTTCATCAGTCAACCTTTTAATGACAATTGCAAACAAGGAAGGGCTCAGAGGCAATCCTTGATGCAATCCCATCTCCATTTTGAACCCAGTCTGTCATTCCTACTGCACACCTAACCGCTCTTGGCACTCTGTTGTATGCTTTCTCCAATTACACAAACATGCAATGCAACTCCTTTTGACGTTCCCTGTACTTCTCCATCAACATTCTCAAAGCAAGTATAGCATTTGTGGTGCTCTTCAATTGCATGAAACCATACTGCAGTTCACAGACCACCACTTTTCCTCTTATTCTGGATTCCACTACTCTTTCCCACAACTTCATGGTGAAACTCACCAGCTTTATGCCTTTGTAGTTTCTGCAGCTCTGCAGATCTCCCTTCTTCTTGAAAATTGTACTCCGGTTTTCTCACACAGTCCAAAAACATGCCCATTTGTCAAATTGGCTGTTCCAAATTGTTCCTATGTGTGAGGGTGAGTGTAAATGGTTGTGTGTGTGTTGACCTGTGATGATCTGGCGAGCTGTTCAGGGTGTACCCTGCCCTCGCCCAGTGTTGGCTGAGTTGGGTTCCAGCCTTCCCACCACCCAAACAGAATTAAGCAAATATGCAAATTAGTGAGTGAGTGAATGAGTTTGTGCAAGACCCACATAGTGATTTGATGGTCAGGTGTGCACATACTTCTACTACAACCCGAATTCCAAAAAAGTTGGGACATTTTTTTTATTTTAATAAAATTAAAACCAAAAGACTTTCAAATCACAAATCACAAAGATAATAATCACAAAGTTTAAAAAGATTCAGCTGGGAGAACATCTAACAACTAACTAAGTTCATTGATATCAGGTGTGTAACATGATTGGCTATAAAAGGGATGTCTTAGAGAGGCCGAGTCTCTCAGAAGTAAAGATGGGCAGAGGCTCTCCAATCTGTGAAAGAGTGCGTAAAAAGAGCGTGGAATTCCTTTAAAACAATTTTCCTCAATGTCAAATTTCAAATCTCATCATCTATTGTGCATAACATCATCAAATGATTCAGAGACACTGAAGATATCTCTTTGCATAAGGGACAAGGCCAAAGACCTTTATTGGATGCCCATGGTCTTCGGGCCCTCAGACGACACTGCATCACTCATCGGCATGACTGTGTCAATCACATTACTAAATAGGCCCAGGAATACTTCTAGAAACCACTGTTGGTAAACACAATACGCCGTGCGATCTGCAGACGCCAATTAAAGCTCTCGCATGCAAAAAGGAAGCCATATTTGAACATATGAAAGTGGGAAAGTGTTCTATGGTCAGACAAGTCCAAATTTGACATTCTTGTTGGAAATCACGGTCGACATGTCCCCCGGGCTAAAGAGGAGGGAGACCTTCCAGCGTGTTATCAGTGTTCAGTTCAAAAGCCAGCATCTCTGATAGTATGGGGGTGCGTAAGTGCATATGGTATGGGCAGCTTGCATGTTTTGGAAGGAACTATGAATGCTGAAAGGTATATAAAGGTTTTAGAGCTACATACGCTCCCCTCCAGGTGACGTCTATTTCAGGGAAGGACTTGTGTATTTCAGCAGGACAATGCAAAACCACATACGGCAGCTATTACAACAGTATGACTTCGTCGGAAAAGAGTCCGGGTGCTGAATTGGCCTGCCTGCAGTCCAGATCTTTCAACTATAGAGAACATTTTTCATTAAACGAAAAATACATCAAAGATATCACGCAAGAATGGGACCAAATTCCAACACCAAAACTCCAGAAACTCATAACCTCGATGCTCAGACATCTTCAAACTGTTCTGAAAAGAAGAGGAGATGCTACGCCATGGTAAACATGCCCCTGCCCCAACTATTTTGAGACCTGTAGCAAACATCATATTTGAAACAAGCTCATTTTGTGCATAAAATTTTAAAATTTCTCAGTTTAAACATTTGTTATGTTATCTATGTTCTGTTGTGAATAAAATATTGGCTCATGTGATTTGAAAGTCTTTTAATTTTCATTTTATTCAAATTTAAAGAATGTCCCAACTTTTCCGGAATTCAGGTTGTACCATATAGTGTTGCTCTGGAATAGAGCTACAGATGCTGTAGAACAAAAACTGTTGGCTTGCTGTATTAATATATGGTTTGCAGAATTGACAATGTCCAACCCATAATTTCAATGGCTAACATATCCACTGTAAGTAATAAAAGAGTAATGCACATGTCATTTTTAATGCTCTCACCATCACAGACCCTGCTGATGCTATTAAAGGTAAAACCCGTTCTGCATTCACAGCGGTAAGAGCCCATAAGGTTAATGCAGCTGTGACCAGCACACACATCATCCATGTCAGTACACTCATCAATATCTGGAAAGCATATGAAAAACTTCATTCAGCTGTCGCATCTTAGGTTTGCAAAGATATATGAATGGATGCATGAATAGATGGATAGATAGATGGATAGATAACAAAGTTTTTTCATACCCACACATCGTGTGCCCTCAGCATTAAGGTGGTAGCCACGGCCACAGTTAACAGAGTTTCTCTGGCATGTGTATGACCCAATAGTGTTTAAGCACACCTGGCCTCTTGGACATGGTGCTGCCACACTCAGACATTCATTGATATCTGAAGCACAAAGGATATACATGCAACAAAATATATTCTTCAAAATGTACACATACTGCATGCATGGCGTTTTATAAGCGATCTTCTATAAAAGGATGCATGGATTTTTGTTTACTTGTCATCACTCAACTAAGTAGTGTATGTAACTGTGTGTGCACTCAAGGGCTTAATAAAGTTGACTCTGTCCTTGGCTTCTACTTCTATACTATTTAATTTATATATGGAAGATTATTTGCACAGTTACAGGGGAACAAACTAATATATTTTTCTTGCCATTTTCTTCCTAATTTGGTTAACTACCAATTCCCATCCAGCCAACTCTCCTTATTACACAACAGCTACGGAGAGCTGGGAAAAGTGGAGCTATATAGCCAATAAAATCTTTTCAAACTACTGTTCATACTGCATCAATGGGTAGCAGAGGAAAGTACTACTGAGCTTCTACTGCAAACATAAACTCATAGGCACCCGATTTTGTTTCCTTGGTGCAGGGCCATCAATGGGACTTTTTTTTTTTTTACTTAAATGTGCTTACAATGTTAACAGATAAGTTTCATAACATTTAACAATTTAGCGTATAACTAAGCATCAATTTAATAATTAATAGGATTTAAAAAGTAAGAAAAAAACAGGTTCTTATATAAATTGTAGCAACATATTATTCTTGAAGATCAGTTCATATTTCTAAAATAATGAGGTAAATTCATAATGTTAGATATGCACAAATACTTAAAATGCTGTCTCACTCCCAGTGTATACCAAGCCTTTGTTCTTTGTTTGCTCTTAAGTAGTGTTTAGACATTTGCTTGCCTTGTTATTTTAAATTACTGTTTCACCGATGATTATCTGTCTGCCTGATCAATTAAACTCTGCCTGTTTTTGACAAAGATTTTGGATTCTGTTTTCAGACTCTCTGCTTGCTCCTTAATAAAGACTATTTTAATCTGTATTTGCGTTCACCTTCATTTCTTCCACAAAACGTATTGAAAGCTGTTATTTGATGCTGACAACAGTTTATGAGATTATGTCTAGGATACTGCACTGAAGAGTACGTAACAGTGGGGTCAGTGTTGTTGAAATCCCTGACTGTGATTTTAGTCCAAATAATTATTGTATCTACATCTGTCATAGCAAACTGAAAAGGTGATGAAATTTTAATAATAAAAATGTGGATTGAGGTTGCTATTCACCAATGCAGCTGCCCATGGCATCCTGTATGTATCCGGCATTGCACTGGACTTTGGGCCGGCAGCGGAATGACCCTGGCGTGTTCTGGCACTCAAACTCTGGAGGACAGTTATGAGTGCCTGTCAGACACTCATCAATATCTAAACAAAAAAGATAATAAAAACAGATAAATGAGATTTAAGGCACATTTCTAGTCATTCTATGTCATCTTGTACATAAAACTTAAAACATTTTAAAATTTGATATTAAGGTTTGTTAAATGACCTTTACAGTTGTTGTTCTCAGTTAGCTCATAGCCAGTACCACAGCTGACCTCCCTCTGGCAGCGGTATGAGCCCATAGTGTTAATACAGCGTTCACCAGTGCGACAGTGATGAGAGCCCAGCAAACACTCATTAATGTCTCCAAGAAAGAAGCATGTGAAACAGTGTATTTGGCAAGGTTGGAATAAAAGAAGAGAAAGAAAGACAACGGGTCAAGATCTGTAAAGCATAGATGAAAACCTTCCAAGCATTTTCCAAACACGAGACTACCTTTAAATATGTCAGATAAGAAGCAATAATGTACACTATTTCTGAGAAATGTTTTGAAATGCAAAATTTTGTTATTCATATTTAAGGTACATAAAAGGACACAATACAAAAATTGTGATTTCTGAAGGATGATGAGCATTAGCTTTCAGTCGCCACAAACCTTAGAAACTGAAATAACACTACTGATCTCATCTGATCTGATTTTTTTAAATTGAGCAATATTGCATTTTATTTGTATTTTTTGTAATATCTTCTGGATGATGTTGATACATTTAAAGCATTTTCCTCAATCCCTGTATTGATGCAGGTATATGTGAAGGTGTCCTTTCTATAACCAACAACAAACCTATAAAATAAGTAAACTGTAGATTATTTATTGTGTGCTGTTATATGAGTGGCATGGTGGCATAGTGGTTAGCCCGTCTTCCTCAAAGTCCTGGGTTTGAGTCCCGGGCTCAGCAAATGTTCTGTCTGCATGTTCTGCCCATGCTTGAGTGGGTTTCCAGGAATTCCGGTTTCCTCCCACCATCAAAAAACATGCACATGAAAGTTATTAGTTGTTCCAAATTGCCCCTAGGTGTGAGTCCTATAATAATAATAATAATAATATACTTATGTAGTCTTTTCTACCTTCACAGGTTTTCCCATCAGGTTTGAGCTTGTAGCCTTCTAAGCAGGCACAGGTGTTATTTTCTGTACACTTGTGAGCACAGTTCCCAGGTCCAACTGCAACACACACACACACACACACACACACAATATTAAAGTTGTAATATATATATCACATCTCTGTAATAGTGCAATAGTGTTATAATGATTGATAGGTGTCGATGAAAGGCTTGACTTGACACGTACCTTTGCACTGTACTTCTGAACCTGATTGTTCCTCAACATTACCTAGCAGAGATATGACAACATACATGAACATACAAAGGAAAATTTAATCTTCATTATACTGATCAGGGTAATAAACACTGGAGTCAAACATGCATTTCTTTAATTTTTCCGTGAAGCCTTATAATAAATCTAGAGAATAGAAAATGCTGAGGAGCCCACTAGAGGGTAGTAGAATCCTTACAGACAGAGTTCTGCGTCTACTGAAGAGGTTGGTGTCGAAGAACCACTCTTCCTTCACAAAACAAATGTTATGACTACATTTTTCTTCAAAGCTAAGAGATATACTGTTAAAACATCTTGCTTGGTCCATCTGATTGTTCTACAGTTTTTGCAGTTTGTTCTAACCTTGTGTAGAGTTGCTGTCACACTTCACTGATTTGCCCATGCAGCAAGTTTGAAACACAGAGCCACACTGGGAGCTGAGCTGAAAGTCACAGGACAGAGACTGCTTCTGAGCCTCCTGACCCAGTAAACAGCACTCGCAACACACCTACACACAGGAGCAGGAGCACACATAGACTTTTAAATGTGCTGTGTAGTACTATATCACTTTGTCAAGGTAGGGAACAAGTAGGTATTCTAAATCCACAGTTTCTGGCCTAACCTACATGTTAAAAATGAATGCTGATAAACACAGACAGACTGTATGGTACATTTGTGATTTCCCCCATGGATTTGTGTCAATGTTCAACCAAACAAGAATGAACAAGCTGCTGTAGTCAAGGCAAACATTATTGCAACTGGTAACATACAATGTTGACAGTCATTGAGTTAAGCAACAGGTCATGGATTTTGTACAGTATAGTGAGCTGTTCATTATCACAAAATAAACCCCTACAGCAGAATTAGGATATGACTGGAAGAGGAGCAAGCCATGCATTGCCTCACAGCAAGCAGTTTCTGGGTTCAACTCTCAACAAGAGGCTTTCTGTGTGGAGTTTGAGTTTTCTCCGAATACTTTTGTAGGTACTTCAGTATCGGTACGATTAAGTCAAATGACTACTATAAATTGCCCATACCTGTGAATGTGAGTGTGAATCGTTGTTTGTATCGGCCCCAGCTTCCCCTGTGACCCTGATGGATAACAATACAGATAATAGATGGCTGGATAGAAAACATATTTTATTGCTTCCATTAATGATGTGCTCCATAGAAATGGTCTGTTACTTATAGCCTGGTTTAAAGCATAACAGACTGCTGAGTAACTGACCAATCAAAATTGGATATTCAAATGAGTGAGTATATGAAAAGAAATATCAGACCACTGAGTATCGTAACTCACCAATCAGAATCTTTTCATTCATTCATTTTCTGAACCGCTTAATCCTAATTAGGGTCATGGGGCGGCTGGCGCCCATCTCAGCCAACTCCCGGCGAGGGCAGAGTACACCATGGACAGCTCGCCAGGCCATCACAGGGCAGAAACACGCTGACAGCAAACCAATGGCCTACCTCCGAACTACAGCAATGGTTCTTTTACATGCCTCTCACCACAGACAGTGAGACACATGGCTGGCCTTTGATAACCCAGTTAGTTGCACTAGGGGGACAGCAGTGACAACTTGGTGATAGTGGGGCTTGAACCTCCGACCTTCGGATCAGTAAGCCAGCCCCTACCACCGGGCACTGAGACTCCATTTAATCCATATTTCTATAATTAATATAACAGATTCCTCTGTTCACATAACAAGAAGTTGTAATTTCATGGCGCCATGAGCGATGACAGTTCACTGAGCGAGAGGCAAGAGGCCAGAGGAGGTGTCCAAAGTTTGGAATGATTTCAGGATAAAGAAAAAAATTCTGGACAGTGTGTCCCTTGAAAAACAGAACTAATGAACCATAACAGCACAATGGCAGTGCCATCTCAGCAGAGAGCATAATATCTGCACATCCAGTCCACTGAGGGGAGCCAACACGTGGAACTTTCGCTAGTTTAGAGAAATCAATGATTTGCTAGTTTACATGAATACTGTGACTACATGTAATGGCTGGTTAAAAACATAAATCAGTATGGTGGCTAGTTATTGCTCAAAAAGTAATCCTAAAATAAAAGAAAGTAAAATGTTGCAGTACATTAGTAATATCTAATAGTCTGTGTTTATGTGTAATTATTATAGATTCACACACTCACGGGGATGGGTTTTATTGGTTTGTTCTGAATGGTAATCAGTACTGAATCTGTAAAATCCCATTAAGTAGCATTGAGCTCTGGCCAGCTTAGTTTGTGTTATCATTATGTGCCTGCACTTAAGTGCAGCACATGCTGCAATTAACCTAGAATTGGTTCTCTTTATTTGTATTATTCCGTCGCACTTAATGCGCTCTGAACAGCAAAGTGCACCCATGCAATGTATATGTCAAAACATGTGTCTCGGTGCCACGAAGTAACTATCGAGTCAACAGCACCTGTAGAAGGCGAGCCTCTGACTGACAGCATCACCCTGAATGTCTCCATTATAGTCAATGCAAAAAAAGCTGATGAAAATCTTTTAAAATCATTATGAGGGTCATTTTTACATTGTGACTGTTTGAATATTTTCAGAGTACAGCGAAATAATTTATATCACTGTGTTTACCAAATTCTTGGATCTCAAACGCTGTCAACCTCATTTCGATAGGAAATACGGTTTTCAAATCAGTTAGTGTAACTGTAACTGCCAGCATAATCACTATGGCAACAACCAGCTGTGTCTGAGCATGCACCTCACACACACCTGCTGCTTGTTAACACACAAAAGCAAGTCATGCACACACATTGCCTGTTTGTTTGGCTCTACACAGGCAGGTGGAATATGTAATGAAATAAATGTGCAAATATGTATACATATGTATGTACAGTATATCTAAATATGTATAGAGCTTGGCTTAAACCCCACAATAATGGTTACAGTCAAAGCATGTATGCTTTGATTCTTTGATTTATCACCAACTGTTTTGCCACAGCTATTTAGAAACCTGTGTAAACTGTGAGGAAACCTGTGTTTTACAGTTAAGTACCCCAGTTTTCACTTATTTTCCGGCAGCAGTTGCAGACACATCTCAAAAGTTCTTCAGGACTTTTTCTAGTTAGTTAAGTTCTGTTATCGGTGTGAGACTTTACAGAGGAACATTTTCGCAACACACAGCATGTGTCGCAGAAATCAGAACTGGGATTTATTCCCACACAGTGTAACTTAACAACCTCGGTTTCCCTATAATTCACAACACAGACAGTAACCTGAAGAGACTTCACGAAAAACTCTAATGTCTTCATGATACACACTGCTCGTCTGTTATGTTCATGTTGTTTCATAACACAGAATAAACAGATCACTTTACTATGTCTGATCCGTGAAGTCACTCACTCTAGCATATATATA
>JBCNYH010000007.1:7834602-7845504 GCA_039654325.1 Tandanus tandanus
ATATACAATTATTATTATTATTTACTAAATTTAAAAACTTTTGTCACTGTAAAATTAATTTAGATATTTATCAAGGCATCATAATCACAAGGCTCATAATAAAATACTTTTTCTTTTTGTGATAATATTGCTGATTAATATAAAAACCGTGTAAGAATATTTTTTTTTAAATATATTTTTTAAAAAGTGTAATAGTTCTAAAAATAAGTAAAACTATTTGATTAATTGTTGGGATAATCAATAGGATACTCAATTAATAAAATAGTTGATAGCTGCAGACCTAAATGCAATGCCTAAATGCATGTTCTTCAAATGGGTTTAGACTGGGGCACGATGTCCACAGTCTCCACAATTTGAGAGAATCGTGATGAGCGTGGGGGGTGGAGGGATCGAATTGTGATGATCTTGAGGGAACTTGGTGGAATCCTGATGATCTTGAGGGAACTTGGTGGAATCGTGATGATCTTGAGGGAACTTGGTGGAATCATGATGATCTTGAGGGAACTTGGTGGATTCGTGATGATCTTAAGGGAACTTGGTGGATTCATGATGATCTTGAGGGAACTTGGTGGATTCATGATGATCGCGCTGATTGTGGCAAAGTTTTTGACTGTCAAAAATTTTGCCATGATTCTTCCGCTGTAGTACGATTTGACGCCACTCGTGATAGAATGTGGAAAGCGCGGAAGAGCGCAGTAGAGCTTAACAGACCTTAACAGAGCCTAACAGACCTTGATGCGCCATCGTAGGGGATCTTGATGAACTTGGCAACATGATTACTTCAAGTTTCATCTCCTGAATGTGAGCTGTCTCCTTTTTATACCCAATCATGCTCCAAGTGGTCAAAAATCGTGTAAATCGGCACTTTTTTAGTTGCGGACATCGTTCCCCAGTGTAATCACATACATTAGACATACAGTGCATTACTGTAGCATAATAACTATCACACTTGTGCATAACTGAGAGATGCAGGGATTCTACTGCAGATTTAAAGGATAAATTGCACAGTTCAAGGCAGAAAATTCTAATCATACTGCAAGCTCGTAAACAATATCCAGTCACAGGTCATATGATTAGACAGACAGCACAGCAGAGATAATCCAAAGGCAGGGTCAAAGAAAGAAGAAGGTAGCATATACAGTAACACTATGTCAATGGCAAGGCAGGCAACAATGACAACAGAAAGACAAAGGTCACACAGTGAAAACACAATAATCAAACAAACGGCATGGTAAAGACTGGCACTGAGTGACACAGAGCATTCATTCATTCATCCTCTAAGCTGCTTCATCCTAATCAGGGACGCAGGGAGGCTGGCGCCCATCTCAGCCGACTCTGGGCAAGGGCGAGGTACACCCCGGACAGTTGGCAGGCCATCACAGGGCAACACACACACAACCAGTCACACTCACACCTAATTTGGAACAGCCAATGAGCATACTGTGCATGTTTTTGGACTGTGCGAGGAAACCGGAGTACCTGGAGGAAACTCACACAAGCACGGGGAGAACATGCAAACTCTACACAGAAAGGCTCAAGCCCGTTAATCAAACCCAGGCCTTCATGCTGTAAGGCAGACATGCTAACCACTGCGCCACCATGCCACCCTGACACAGAACGTGAACAAATCATTTTATAGTTAGCTGGTGATTAGGTGTGATTGTGAACAAGTATACTGGTGGTCAAGTGGTGCATGAGTCAGAAGTCAGGTGGGAGAGGTGTCCCATGGAAACAGGACTGGTTGGAAGTCTTGGATGCACTGGAATGTTGTGAGCCTGGTGGTGAATTGGAGCAGTTAAATTTAGGCGTACTCTGCCCAGGGTAGGAAACAAGCCCAATCTGTGTGCAGAAAATGTTTAAGCTATTGTTTGGCTCTTTAAACCTCTCTGTTGGCCTCAAGATTGGTATCCTGACGTGAGGCTGAACAATGTCCCCAGTTTTTCTATAAATTAATTCAAAACTTGTGAACTGGTCCCTGTTATGTCCTCAAGGATGCAAACATTACTGGAAGCATGATTAAATAAGGCTTTGGCCGTTTCAAAGGCTGTAGGAAGGCCTGGCAGAGGAACAAGAATCAGAAATCGGGAGAGCCAGCCACATATGACGAGAATGGTGGTGTAGCCATGGGATTTAAAAAGATCACTCAGGAAGCTGAGGGTAAGATCAGACCAGGGGCCCTGTGAAACAGGAAGAGGTATAAGTGTGCCGCTGGGCAACATATATGGTACTTTGGAGCATGTGCACTCTGAACTATGAGGCACATAACATGCTATTTTCACATCCATCTGTGGCCACCAGTAATTTTCTTAAAAGGAGTTCCTGTGTATGGTACCAGGATGACCTGTAGCTGGTGATATGTGTGCCCTGGGTAATTAATCAAGTCTGAAAGTGTGGTAGCACATGCTTCGCACAGGGTGCCGTTTTGATGAAAGATTCTATAGTAGGGTATTTACGATCTCCTAATCAAACTCTGCATTCACAAAGCAAGAGGCTGGGAGCACATGAGAGGGATGTGGAGCTCCTCAACTGTGCCTTGGTCAATGAAGTTAGCTGCCACTCCAGAATCTGTGAGGACTGGAACGACAAGGGATTTTCTGAGACATCTATATTTACTGGCAACGTCAATGTCTTAGTGGTTACAGGAGCAGAGGGACTCCTAAGTGAGGAATGAGGAGGTGCTGGAGTCCCCTCCTTTTGCTAATGATGAGACATGGCTTTGCTCTGAGTAATGGCATGGTCGGGATGCCCACAGCTCACAGCAGCATTCCTGCCTCTTCAGCTGGTGCAATCTTGCTGCACTCGCTCAGTGATCTTGGTGGGTGCTGCTGATGACATGAGCTTGGGCATGTGTTGGCATTGGGCTAGAAGGTTATCCAGCTTAATAGCCAGGTCAGTAAGAGCATTGAGGGAGGACTAATCGTTTCTACAGGCCAGCGTGGTAAGTACTTTCGGATTGAGTCTGCTGCGGA
This sequence comes from Tandanus tandanus, assembly GCA_039654325.1. Classification (NCBI taxonomy): domain Eukaryota; kingdom Metazoa; phylum Chordata; class Actinopteri; order Siluriformes; family Plotosidae; genus Tandanus; species Tandanus tandanus. The sequence goes on from JBCNYH010000007.1 coordinate 7,837,572, forward strand.
AAGCTCATTTGACTACCGGATTGTTCCAACCACTGGCTGCGGCAAGAGTGTGAAATTCCAGGTTATACTCAGCAGCTTTGCGAGATCCCTGGCACAGGATGAGCGGCCTTTCTCCTCTCTCTTTTCCATCAGGGACATGATCAAAAGCACAGCAGAAATGTACTAGAGAAAACAAACATGCACCAAAGAAACAAGCAGGTATCATATATGGTAAAGCTACGTCAAATGCAAGGCAGGTAATCGGCAACGAGAAAACAAACACAGGTCATACACAGAAAACACTATGTTTTCATGAAACAGAATGGTTGGTAAAGACTGGCAGCAAGTGCATGAATGGGCACACAGTGGGATAAACACATTCTGAAAAACAGGTTACGCATTATCATTTCAGATAACCTGGCTACTATCACAGCCACTTAAGGTGGTTTAGAAGCGTACCTGAAATGCAAAATAAACAAAAACATAGAGTCACTCATGACTAATTAAATATTTATTTAATAGTGCTAAATGCAGGACAGGTGAAGTAACAAAGTACCTTTCTTTCAGCACTAGCTCTACACTAAATACACACCCTGTAAGGGCCAAATGAAAGTTTTTAATCATTTAAAGGCTTAAAGCATTACTCCTGACAGCAGTTTATTGGCCTGGTGACAACCATTGAAAGCAGGCTGACATTTTTAAATAAATGGAGAAATCTAGCACCTGCTGAACATTAAATTGCCTTCAGGCATTCATGGTTTGTTATTTCAGTTCTGTCATAAGTATGAGAATGCAGGATAAAATTATCTCGAATCTCTAGTAGCATGCTGCATTCATTCTTGACAAATCTGATCATTATAAATGTAAACAGTGCGGAATGTGCCTTCTCTAAACCTGGGAAGAGAGTCTAACAAAAATTGTACAGCAGTACCTTAGCGGTTTTTGTCTCACAGGTGTTTCCAGATAGGAGAGCATCACAGCTGCCCTGTTCTTTGGCCATACTGATACCGTTACTGCAGGTGATATCCTCCAGAACTGAGGCACAGCACTGCTCTTGAGCTATCCTAAAAGATATAATATCAATATCATGAATACAATATCATTAATATATTATTTAAAATTAAAACACTAAACCTTTTAAAATATTGTAATGTTATAGACTGAGGTGGGAATCGTGAACCAGTGGAATCTTGGAATTGTTCTGGTTCTTTATGATCCAGCAAAAGACTTTACTTGATCACGCCTTTCCTAATATTACTTAAAATTGCTGTTCCGAAGATTGTAATGGTTTCCAGAGTACACCTTTGAACAATCCATTATTTAACAGACATTTGCATTCCCTAAGCTCGTCCAGAAATTGTGAGATGTGTTGTATAAGCTAAGTCCTTATTTAATCTACATCTCTAGCCTGTCATCTATTGTTGCAATGCATTTTATGGGCAGACACTTCCCTGATTTTTTTATTTATTTTTTAATCTTTTGATGTCTGAAATAATCTGCAGATTTCCTGTTATTGCTCCTTTTTCTTCTCCATCTCTTCCCAATTCTTTCACCTCAGTGGTATTTCCTGGATTTTGAAATAACCCCTTGACTAAGCTCCCGATCTCCCCTCCGATCCCCCTCCCAAAACCAAAACCCTGTCTCCCTTCTCACACTGTCTAATTTGAACAAATTCTTGATTTACTAGCCTGCCAAAACAAACGTATTTGCTTTTGGAAGGGCAGATAGAGTAACCCTTTGGGTTTGGAAATGCACTGAACTTTTGGCAGAACTTCTGTTTGTACTAATGTTAATGTTGCTACCAACCACACACTATCTGTCTCTGGAAAAGGTTCAGAAATAGCCTTCACTAGAAAAAGCATTTGCTTAACCACAAAGGCTATTTTCATGATTAGTAAATTCCGAAAAGGCCCCCACATTGAAATGCACTAAATGGACTCACGGCTGAAATTGTATTTACTTTTCTTTTCCCAAATATTACTACACAACTATTGCTCAGCAAATTATAAATATATAAAACAACCTGCGCAGACTCATATTTTTAAACCACCAGACATGGAGCATTGCTGAATTCTCCTAGGTGCTTATAGGACAAGACCAGTGGGTGGTTTACTGGGTAAAGTGACTAAGCAGACACCTGGGAGAGACACCCTGTGATCTTTTTCACCAGTGAGAACATGACATCAGTGCACATTCCATGACAATTATACAAAACATTTACACAAATAAAGGAAAGTGTGTGCCTTTATTTTAATGAGAATAGTTGCTCTCTGTAGAGAATGCATGCAGGCTGATGGCAACGTGAACCAGACGGTGTATGCTGACCTGCAGGTAGTAGATTCTGAAATGAGAGGGATAAGTGTGCAGTCCTGGGATTGTTTAGCCTTCTCTCTACCATCCTTACAGCACTCATCCAGAGAGATTGGATCTGCGGTCTCTAAAGAGTAGACAGTTATTCAGTTGTAAGTTATGCAAACAAAGCCAGGATTTACTTTGGACCACTGTGCACCCACTTGACTAGACATGACTTGCCCAGTATAAAAGATTTAAGCAGGATTACATATCATGTAATCTCTGATTCTGTTGTTAGAGCATCTGTGCTTGGTCAGTGGTGGCTAGTATCTCTCTGTGAGAATTGAAGGAAAGCATATCCACAGACTAAATATATTGCTGAAAATGAGCAAAGAAAGCTTTAAATTTAAGCTTTAATTTAACCTACGAATTCTCTAAGCATTTTTGTGTTCTTGTGTAAGCATCAGGTTCTTGTGTGATGTCCCTCAAAATGTAATAGGGATGTTAAGACTTCAGATAACATAAGGTATTTTTTCACAGTGTTTTTATTAGGAGCGGCTCAGTAGCTTAGAGGTTTGCATGTCCGGCTCACAGCAAGAAGGTCCTGGGTTCGAGTCCCGGCCTTGGGCATTTCTGTATGGAGTTTGCCTGTTCACCGCGTTCTTGTGTGGGTTTCCTCCAGGAACACAAACATGCACATTAGGCTAATTTACTCTGGGTGTGGATGTAAGTGTGAATAGTTGTGTGTGTGTGTGTTGGCCCTGCAATGGTCTGTCCAGCTGTTCAGGGTGTACCCTGCCTTCTCCCAGTGTCGGCTGTGATAGGCTCCAACCTCTGTGCAACCCTAGTATGATTAAGCGGTTTGGCAAATGAGTGAGAATTTGTCACTTAATTTATTTCCTATTTTATGTTTATTTTGAAATGTCAGTGCTTCAGTGGTGTCTGGTACATTGTGTATGATATTTGTCTATTATTCTTTTTCCACAGATATTTTTTCCCCACAGCACCAGATGCTGCTTGACATGTTAAGAAGTTAAAGCCATTTATGATTCATAGTCAGTCAACAATGCACTTCATGGTTTTCTGTTCTGCTAAATTAAAGTACAAAATATCTAAACAAGGTCTGGTCTTGTCATTTCATCAAACATATTCATTTCCCAGTGGTTTGCTTGATCGGCCAAACACAAAATACCTTTGGCATTTGAGTCTTTTGGCCTCCCCTTATTCTGGCTTTAACATGCGGCACATTGCCAAGCTGGTTTCATGCATGATATTCCCTTTAAATGAGAACAGTTTCAGTAAGGACACTTTCTTCAGGTTAGCACATAGTTAAATAAAACAGTTTCACAAAAAAGTCCCTATTTCCCCAGATTCCCAAATCCCCAGTCCATTTCCCCCACTGATTATCAGTAGATTCTTTAGCATGCCAGTGCCCCTGTATTTAACAAGTTCCACTGTAATACACATAAACCTCTATAATCTGCCCAGGCATTCAGCACAATAAAGTAATGTATATGCAAAATGCTCATGAGAGACTTAAATACTAGGTGAAAGAGATTGTTCCAGACATTTAAAGATTAAGATTAAGATTAAAAGGATGCCATATCTGACTAACTTGTGTTTAAGATGTGCTTTGCCTTAGCTGATAAGTAACACACCCCCACTTTCTACTAAGCCTACCTTATTCACTCACTCACTCATTCACTTATTTGCCAAATGTCTTAATCCTACTAGGGTCGTGGGGAGGCTGGGTACACCCTGAACACCTCACAATCACACCTAGGGGCATTTTGAACAGCCAATTAGCCTAATGTGGACTGTGGAAAGAAACCGGAGTACCTGAAGGAAACCAAGACAAGCACAGGGAGAACAATCAAGTTCCACATGGAAACACTCCAGCACAGGACTCGAACCCAGGACCCTCTTGCTGTGATGCAAGGACCCTCCATGCCTCCCTTCTACCTTATTCAGTCTGTCAAATCCTTCTCCTCACTATCACTTATAACAAATCATAGTTGTGACACGCTGGTGGGACTACGTCTCTCGGCTGGTCTGGGAACGCCTTGGCATCCCCACGGAAGAGCTGGAGGAAGTGGCTGGGGAGAGGGACGTCTGGACCTCATTGCTTTGGCTGCTGCCCCCGATGAATGAATGAATGAATGAATAAATGAATAGTTGTGACCAGTTACGAATTTATTAAAAGACGGCTTCTGTTCTTTTGTTAATCCAGGCATTTTATCCAGGTCCAGTTGCTCTCCCAGATCTGACTTATGTTTTCTCTCCCAGAAATTCCTGAATCCCTTCTTGGAACACATTTGCACTTACAACTTACCACTCAACACAAAAAAAAAAGCAAGCTTAATGAGCCTGGCCTTTGGACAACAGCACTAAAGGGTCCCTGGAATACGTAAGTTCTCTCCAAATGATCACATATGTATGGGACCAAGTAGATAAAACTTGATTAAGAAGGACAAAAGTAATTTCATACTGTTTTAATTTTAAAGCACTGGAATAGACCGTAAATAAAAGTGTATGTACATACACATGAAGCATACATGGACACCTGAAAAGAGTTATGCATCTATACAGGACAGATATTGCTTGTCACTTAAGGAGCAATGTTTCATTGGTCACCAACTTCATACCGGGCTAAACAAATGTACAGTGATGAGAGTAGCATGGACTGTATCATATTTTCAGAGCATAACAATGTCTGCAGCATTTTATAGCATCTTACATTTACAGCATTTGGCAGATGCTCTTATCCAGAGCGACTTACAATTATCAATTTCATACAACAGAGCAATTGAGGGTTAAGGGGATTGCTCAAGGACCCAAGAGTGGTGATAGTGGGGATTGAACTGCTGACCTTTGGATCAGTAACCCATCACCTTAACCACTAAGCCACCACTGCCCATACTGGTGTTTGCATCTTGGTGTTTAAGTAACTAAATTACATAGGATGAGCAAAATTAAATTATATAGGATGAGCTAAACTAAATTACATAGAATGAGCACAGACTAGCTCCTGTATTCTTACATTAATATAGGACTCCATTTCTCCACCCACCCCCCTTGATATTCAATGTTGTGCAAAGTGCTGCTCAGAACTAATGCTCAGCCAGTGCTCAGCGTTGCAAACCCCTTGCTGAAAACCACTGAGTGATGGTCCTGAGCAGGTAACAAATATCACAAAACTGTCCCTTTTGGTCCTGGACCAGAGTTTCTGGACTAGCAAATGGCAAAGAATTGTTCAAGTTTTAAGGTGTTATATCATATGTTCTGGTGTTATGTAAGATCAAAATCTCAGTTTCCAGAGCTCTACAGCTTGTATCCATTCATCCATCCAGCAATTCATTTGCCAAACCGCTTAATCCTACTAGGGTCGTGGGGCAGCTGGAGCCTATCTCAGCCAACTCTGTGTGAAGGCTGGGTACATCCTGAACAGCTCACCAGTCTATTGCAGGACCAACACCCACACAACCATTCACAAGGAGGGTTAGGTTGAACCCAAGACATTCTTGCTGTGAAGCGGATGTGCTTACCACTACGCCTCTATGCCCAGCTTGTCCACTAAAGCCATAATTCAACTATCAGAAAACATTAGGAGTCCAGAATACTTACCAGCAAATTGGCACAGGAAATGTTTATGAGACTATGAGAGTCTCGTAGACAGGCGATGTTTTGAGAATCAGGTTTTTGGTTAGCTGATATTTTTACATTCTGTAACATGACATGAGTTTTGTTCTAATAAGGGTTACATCTGGGTTACAGATGACTGTATTTAATTCTGTGGTCAGTATAGAACGAATATGAATTAGAACATAAAAAAAATTATAATTACGCAATAATGTGTGACATGCTCTATAAAGAGGTCCTTCCTAAAGTGCTGTTAGAAAACTATATAAAACATTGTCCATGAGAGAGAGAGAGAGAGAGAGAGAGAGAGAGAGAGAGAGAGAAAGAGAGATCATCACTTGTTTTGAGAGTAACTGAAGCTGCGCACGCACGCGCGTAAAAGGGGGATAATAATACCAATAACATTGCTTGTATTAAATCTAGGTGTAATAAAGACTATAATATAAGGTTTGCTGGTGAATAGAGTTGATCACTATCCATCCAATACGAGGAAAGGTGACTTACCCTGACTGCGTATCACACAGCACAAAGAGAAGAGGATGAGGAGCCTCATAGCCATCGTGACGCGCAATTTTTAAAACCAAGTCTCCCAAGCTTCACAATCTACCTGCAGTCTAATTCACACGGAGCAGAAAGGAAAGGAACCGGTATGTGGGTGCGTTCGATCCAAGATTCTTGGTTTACAAAAGAAAGGGGGGGGGGGGGAACCGTCCAATTAGTTCATTTAAAGTCTCTGAGGGGGCGGGATAGCTTATACTCCAGGCGCTCAGTTTTGGTAAAGCACGGACTTCCAGTCCCAGTGACGCAAGAGATTCGACGCTGCTTCCCAAACTAGGTCTCAAAACTTCAATCGTAGGCTACAACAATAGGTCGCACTGGGCTACGCAAAATAAATAAATGAATAAATAAATACAAAAATAAAAAACTTTTTTTTTTTTTTTTTTATCTTTAAATGATAGAAATGTCATCGATTGCTTATTACTGCGTCCCGAATTGATTTGCTTGCCCTCTAAGAGTACCTGTTATTAGAACCCCTGGATCAGAAATATAAGTACAGCCGCGCCAAACAGCTGGTTTTCAAAGGGGCGCTCACGTGAAACATCTGGATTGCTTTGGTGGTGAAATGTCTGCTGCGGTTGCGTCCAGACGCTGTAATATGAGACAGAAAAATAATAAGGACTAGAACTAGAACTACTGTTTGTTATGTGAATTCCGAAGGGTAGTTGCTCTTTGTAATATTTATGGACCCTCGGTGCAGACAGCACTTGGCTCGCGTCATTACGCACAGCGATATTTCACCAGCCGACACTCTTCACTGCAGACACGGGTGGGTTTTATAGGGTCCTTCTAGACAGACGCAGCTTCGAAACTTTTGGCTTCCTGGAACCAAATGGCAGCACTTTCACTTTACTGAGAGACCTCATGACGCTCAGTCACACGTCAAATTTCCGTTGCGAAGCCCCGTGTTTCCTTTTTCCCTCCAAGACTAATTTCCTGAAATTAGCAATGATGAGGAGGGGGAAAAAGAATTGTTAGACAACCCAAACATTTCTGTGCCAGTCGACACTGTCTGTATTTCCAATCATGGCTAGATCCCGAGAGGTAAACTACCATAATCAAAGCCACATGTGCGCTCCAACAAGAAGCCACACTGGAAGGTCACATCGTGTGTGTGTGTGTGTGTGTGTGTGTGTGGTCCAGGTATTCATGACTTTGTGGGGTATTCATTCCTGGATCTGTTTACACAGTCATATTATGGGGAGATATCTTCCTTATGGGAATAAAACGCAGGTCCCCATAACGAGAATCAATACATTTTAAGGTAAGGTCAAGGTAAGGGTTAGCCAGGTAGGGGTTAGGGTTATGGTAAGTCTCCAGGAAATTCTATGCATTGTCCCCTGAATTTATGGAAGGAACTCCATAAATATATAGAATTTATGGAATAATCTCTCTCTCTCTCTCTCTCTCTCTCTCTCTCTCTCTCTCTCTCTCTCTCTCTCTCTGTATGTGTGTGTGTGTGTGT
>JBCNYH010000007.1:7871328-7883099 GCA_039654325.1 Tandanus tandanus
CCCCCCCCCCCCCCCCCCCCCCCCCCCCCCCCCCCCCCCCCCCCCCCCCCCCCCCCCTCCCTAACTGCTGGGCAAACAATCCGAAAGAGACTGTATCCCGCGTTGCAGAGGTGGGGCGGAAGCGCTGGGCGAGTAATCCGGAAGAGAGTGTATCCCGTGTCGCATAGGTGGGGCGGAAGCGCTGGGCGAGTAATCCGGAAGAGAGTGTATCCCGCGTCACAGAGGTGGGGCGGAAGCGCTGGGCGAGGAATCCGGAAGAGAGTGTATTCCGCGTCGCAGAGATGGGGCGGAAGCGCTGGGGCTCGAGGAGGCACTGGAAGTTGAAAAGGAGACAACCATAAGTCCAGTAAGCAAATACACTATGACAAAGCACTAAGCTAGCGGTTCGTGGTTCTTAAGAGAACTGGCCGAGATACCGAGTAGGCAGCGAGAATACTATAGCGCCGGAGAAGCCTCCCTGCCGGGCTTAAATGCTGGTGGTGATTGCCGGAGATCCGGAGCAGGTGTGCAGGAGTGGGTGGAGCCGGTGCCGGTGGGAGCCGCCCCATCTCTGAAAACAGAACGAAAAAGACACCACACAAGAAAACAAGAACAAAAACAACCCCCACCAGGGATGCCATCACCACACTGTACTCCCTTCTGGCTTTCTGAGTGGAATTATTTGGGCTGTGTTACATGCCTAGCACCTCCAGTGGCTCATGTAATGGATCTTTGGAGATCAACAATGTCTGGTCTTGCTGCTGTACCTTGGTAACACTGTGGTTTTCTCCTTCCATTTACAACAAGACTTAGAGAAGCTGGCAGTGGTGCCTGAAGGCCAAGCTGTCTAAGTGCTCCTTCTTCCAGCAAGACGTGCATTACCTAGGGCATGTCATTTCTGCTAGTGGTGTTTCCACTGACCCTAGAAAGTGGAGGTGATAGGCAACTGGCAACTCCCACCACCTGCAGTCCTTCCTCAGGTTCGCCAGTTACTACCTGTGTCATGTGGAAGGTTTTGCCCCTTTTGTGACTGAGCTAGGTGGATCAAAGTCCAAGAGGTCTGAATGTCAGGTTTCAGATAATTGGATGAAAGAACATACGGTTTTAAGAATTTAGGGTTTTAGGGTCCACTCTCACTTAATGCACCCATACTTGATTTTGCTGACTCTCCCTCCACTTTACGACCCATGGCATTTGCAAGATGAGGTTTGAGGCAAACAGACTGAAACCCATCTAACTACAGCTTTATGAAGCTGGAGCGTATAGCATTTACATGGGCTATGACAGAAAAATTCAACGAGTATGTGCTCAGTCACAAGTGTTAGTGTCTTCAGTGACAGTAACCCCCTCAGCCATTTGTCATTGGCTAAGTTTGGTGACATGGAGCAGCACTGGGCATCTTAGCTTGCGTTATTTAATTTTGGTATTCGCTACCGCTCTGGTATGGAGTAACACACATGCGGAGGCCGTGTCCTGCAGTCACCCACCTGGAGCACTTGACCTCAAAACAGTGATCCCTGGCACATCACTCCCAAAATCCGTACAACAAGGCTTACAAGCTTGAAAGCCAGAAGTCTAAAAGTCTGCTGTCAGGAGTTCTGCCCCAACATATATCCTTTGTCTCCATCTTGCTCTGTCCTCTGCATACCAATCATCTGCATGTCCTCCCTCACCACTTCCATTAATTGCCTCTTTAGCCTTCTTCTTTTCTTCCTACCAGGCAGTCCCATACTTAATATTCATCCAGCAGGTATCAGGTACTCTGGCTTACTTTTGCTGACTTTAATACGTCAAACTCTTCAGACTCATTTCCACCTGTTCCCTGCTCTCATTACAGATCAGAATGCCATCCACAAACATGACTGTCTATGAAGACTCTTGTCTAATCTCGTAGGTCATCCTGTCCATGACCACTGCAAAAAACAAAGCGCTCAGAGCTGATCCCTGATGCAATCCCACCTCCACCTTGAACCAGTCCTTCATTCCTGCTGCCACACTGTGCTTATACATGTCCTGTACCACCCTCACATACTTCTCTTCCACTTCTGACTTTCTCATACTGTACTAAAACTCCTCTGTTAGCACTCGGTCATATGCTTTCTCCATGTCCACATACAGGTAGTACAACTGACATTCCCTGTACTTCTTATTCAACATTCTCAAAGCAAATATGGCACCTGTGGTGCTCTTCTGTGGCATGAAACCATGCTGCACTTTATAGAATACCACCTCTTCTCTTAGCCTGGATTCCACTACTCTTTACCATATCTGCATGGTATGACTCATCAACTTTATACCTCTGTTGTTACTGCAGCTCTGCACATCTCCCTTGTTCTTGAAAATTGGTACAAAAACACTTCTTCTCCAGTCCTCAGGCATCCTCTCAGCTTCAAAGATTTTGTTAAACAGTCTGGTTAAAAACAGCCATCTCGCCTAAGCATCTCCATGCCTCCACTGGTATATCATCTGTGCCAACTGTCTTTTCACTCTTCATCCTCTTTATAGGTGCTCTCAATTCATCTTAACTAATCCCTTGCACTTCCTTGTTCACTCTCTTCATGTCCTTCATCCTCCAACACGTCCTGTATTGGAAAATTTTACTTAGACCTTTAACAAGAGGTGTAGGTCAGGATAACAGTGATGATTTAATCAAGAATCTAGTGATTAGGCAAAAGAGGCACAAAAGACAGGTAACTAAGCAATGGCTGACTCAGCGCCTGGTTCAGCGACCACAGACCTTAGTACAGCATAAGAGAGGGACTGTAAGAGGAGAGAAGCACAGCTCTCATATGTATACTCTGTTGTGGGTCTGACGAGTGTCTTTTTTGCAAAGATAAATAAATTATTGCTTGCTGTTTTCAGAGGTGTATCTTTGTTGTTTAATTTCAGGTTTTGTACAATTTCCACCACAGTCCTTTCTCCCTTTTACCTGTCATCATGCCAACATTCAAGGCCCCTACTCTGACCTGAACATGCTTAAACTTAATTGTTTCTCTCTGTCTCTGGATGTGTCTTCCTCCTCATCTCCTTCTTCTTGGCCCAATTTCCACCGGTACCCTGCTGGCTAATAGTACTGGTGGTGGATGTTTTTAACTTGGGCCTTGACCGATCCAGTATGATCATTCTGTTTTGAATCTGCATGTTTGATTTAGTACAGGTTTTATACTGGATGACCTTCCTTACACAACCCCATTTACATGGGCTTGGGATCAGTACAACCAGCGCACTAGCTTGTGTGACCCCAGTGGCTGGGTTATGCCACATCCTAAATGTTTACCTTAATTTCTTTGTAGTGCATGTATGTATGTTTCTTGCAAATGCATGTGTGCTGTCATTGTGTGTTGTGCTCAGTGCTCTTTTGCAACTGTCTCACAGCAGAGAAGCTGTGATGAGCTTGGCTTGCTCCATGCCTGATTTGAGTTTTATTTCATTTATTTTGCATCAGAGCAATAAGAACAGCAAGACACACAACTGGTTGCGGCATCTGTCTTTTTAACAGAACAGAAGGTTTTCTGTTGTAAAAGTACAACATTCATTTTCACTCTCCTAAAATACAGGTGTGATTTTGTTTGGGATTTTTTTTCATGTTTACATTTTTCTTTTACATTTACGTAAAGCATCATACATACATACATAACACATTCAGTGGGTCCTGTTGTTTAGTCTTGCAATGCTACAGGATTGTTTGTATAGATATGAATGTATATGTCTACCCATCTGGCTATGAACACATTCTTCCTGCAAACTTTCCTTAAGGCTTATCTCTTTGTTTTGTTGGTCTGTAAATATAAAGATACAGCTAAATACAATTATTCTTTACTACAATGTCTATGTGTGTGTACATGTAGACATAGAGTAAACTTAGTTGGAATGTGGAATATATTCATAAAATTAGATTTTGAGCTTGTTATGTCTGAATGAGTTAACCCTGGGTTTACACTGGGGCATGATGTCCGTGATCTCCACAATTTGAGGGAATCATGATGAGCGTGGGGGGTTGTGGGATCAATTCGTGATGATCTTGGTGGAATCGTGGTGATTGCGCTGATCCTGACAAAATTTTTGACTGTCACATTTTGCCACAATAATTACGATGTATTGTATAATGATTTGACACCAATCGTGAAAGAACATGGGAAGCGCGGAAGACCGCAGTACAGCTTAATGTCATGTTCACATATATGGAAATAAAACTCTTCAATAGGTTAATACAAATGCAATGCCTACAGTGATTGAAAAGCTCTAAATGAATTTTCTTCATTAGAATTTTGAGTTTTGACCAGAATTAAACAAATTAATAAATTATTTCTGGTTGGTCTATTTAAAACTATCAATCCTATTTTAGGGTGACACGGTGGTTTAGTGGTTAGTATGTCTGCCTCACAGCAAGACGGTCCTTGGTTTGAGTCCCAGGCTTGGCAAGGGAGTTTCTGTGTGGAGTTTGTACAGTGCAAATTATTTGGTTCTTACCAGGATAAAAAAAAAAAAGAAGTGTTAGATAATTTATCTTGTTTTAAAAGTTAATTTCTTATTTTAAGTGTTCAACTTTACACTATAATCTTATTTCTAGATTTAACAATCTTAATTCAAGAAATCTTGTCAAGTGAAATTATCTTGCTGCATGGACAGATAATTGGACTCAAAACAAGTGAAATTATCTTGGTGCATGGACAGCCTTTGGTCTTTGGACTGTGGGAGGAAATCGGAGTACCCAGAGGAGAAACCCATGCAAACAAAGTAAGAACATGCAAACTTCACAAAGGAGTGTCCTTGCCAAGCACTGGACTGAATCCCAGGACCTTCTTGCTGTATTTATTATTTACTATTTATCATTAATAAATGCGGGTGGCATGGTTGCATGTGTGGGGTTTCTTCCCTTAGTCCAAAGACATGCACATAAGGCTAATTAGTTGTTCCAAATTGCCCCTAGATATGAGTGTGAATGGTTGTGTGGGTGTGTTGGCCTGAGATGGACAGGCGAGATGTTCAGAGTATACCCTGCATTCGGCCAGAATTGGCTCTGGTAGGCTCCAGCTTCCCCACAACCATAATATGATTAAGCAGTGCAAATTAATAAATAAATGCATTATTAAATGCCCACGATGGCCTGGCGAGCTGTCCAGGGTGTACTCTGCCCTCGCCCAGAGTCGGCTGAGATGGCACCAGCCTCCCCGCGACCCTAATTAGGATTAAGTGGTTCAGAAAATGAATGAATGAATGCATGAATGCATGAAAGTGCAGCAAACTATCGAACAAAACTTTTTTATCTTCTTTAAAATTCATCCTTACAAATCTGCTTCAGTCAAGTGGCCTTTTGCAACATTTCAATTCTAGGTCAGACAGTGAGGTCTGACCATGGTGGTCTTCCAACCCTGTGCCATATTCTTCTCAGACTTTGGTTTCTGGATAATGGCACAGACATTTTGTGGGCAGAGCAGGAGGGCAAAAAGTTATGTAATCATTCTGTCACTCTCACAGGCTCAACAAGCCTCCAATGTACTGTTTCATGAATGAAAGAGGAAGAAATTAGGGGGAGGAGTTGGTAAGGCTTCAATGAGGGCTGAGTGGTGAGATGGACTATGATCTCTCCTGTGATCCCTCCTTCACTAACGTTGTATAATCAAACCTTCAAATTTACTGGTCATATCGCTGAGTTGTTGACTACATTACATTCTAATCCAGTGAGAGGTGAGTGAGGTCAGCTGTATGTTTGAGAACAATTTTATCATTAATTACTTATGCATATTATTGCTATTATCCTATAAGGCAAGTACCGGTATTTAAATCTAAGCAAGCAAGATGTTTAAGCTCCAGTGTTTCTTGTTTGATATTTTTCATGTGTATTGATAGTGTTCATGATAAAAATGTTAGATGATAAGTTCAAGGGTTTACTTTAGAACTTTACCCAGAACTTGATTGTGAGCTGAAAAGATTTAATCAGTCAGAACACCAGACTTGTAATATATTGGTCAGGTCTTGTAGGTGTGCTAGTTATAAATGTGTATCCCTTTAGTAAATCACAATAAAAACATGTTTATTGATAGTTTTTGGCAATTCAGCTGGTTCTGTTGGAATTATCTTACTGAAGTAATGTACTGAACAAGTATGAATTTTATTGTGGTATATGTATTGATACAGAAAAAGTTAATAAAATATTAAATATGTCTCTTTTACTTTATTTTGACATTGAGACTAACTGAGAATTTGTTTAAATGACAGTTTGACCGTTTCTTTTCTTTGTTTGTAAATATGGAACTGTACTAATTATTTCTTACTTTAATACAGTGTGATTTTATATCATGGTTCAGTGTCATGGTTGGTTGAAAAAAATAGCCAAAATAACATCAATGAGGTTATCAAAGAAGGCATAATCATTTATATATATGGAAATTTAGTTTACAAAGAGTAATATACATCAATTAGGTTGGTAAAATAAATTTGCTAGGAGTTTGCAATATGATTTAAATCTTTGAAAACTGTTCAGCCCAACACCTTTTCAAAAAGTCCTTGTTGCAGTCCATTTCAGTTTGAAATTTTAATCTCCTTTTGATTTGCAAGTTAAATGACTATTTATCAAATATAGACGAGTATTTAAAAAAAAAATCACTGCATATTTACATAGATTTTGGGCAAGTGAATTTCGGTACAGGTGAATTTTGGCATAGCTCCTTTAAGTATCTGAGTATATTTTTTATTTGCGAATATTTGGTAGTGCTATCTCAGCCCAATAAATATTTATTCTACAACCTCAAAACTCTAGAGCAGATTTTTTTATTTTGATTTGATTTTGCTATACTGTATTAATCCCGCAAGGGAAATTATTGTTTCTGCATTTAATCTATCCAAAGTGAGCACACACACGTAAACAATGAGCACACACTCAGAGCAGTGGGCTGCCACACACATTGAGGGTGCCCGGAGAGCAGTTGGGGGTTAGGTGCCTCGCTCAAGGGCACTTCAACTATGAAGGTGGAAGAAGGGAAGGTGCAGCTCTATCCCCCACCACCACACATTTTTCCTGCTGGTTCAGGAATTGAACCAGCGACCTTTCGGTCCCAAAGCCGCTTCTATAACCATTAGGCTACAGCTGCCCCAATATCAACCACCATTATGTCATCCTGCAGCCTCCTCCAGAAATACAGCTATTCGTGTTATTCCTGAATAAGTCACACCTAGTCAGCAAAGAGCACATCTTATGTCTTGCTTTCCTGTGGACTTGATGTGAATTTTCACTGCTTGGTAATCATGGCATTTTGTCAGCCTCATGAGCCTGTGAAAACCAAGGTAAACTGTGATCAAGCTCCCTGGCACTGAGGTTTCTCCTCGAACACAAAGATCTCCAGCCCGCAGGCCTATTCTGCTCAATGTTCAATGCCAACCCTTCATTCCCACAAGTTCCTTGTTAAAGCCGAGTGTTTACTCCCCACCCCCTGCCTTTTCAGTGCTCAGCTGCAGTGGATGGAGGGTGAGTTGGTGCTGGCTGTCTGCCTTCCTGCTCCAAAGAGAGAGAGAGAGGGAGAGAGAAAGAGAGAGAGAGAGAGAGAGTGCACATTCTCAAGGCTTCTGGCACTGCAGGATGCCATCATCATTTGTTGTTTAAAGCCTCAAATATGTCAAGGGAACAGTTATCTCTATCGCCCCTGGGGAGCGGGACGGAGGTCTGGAATGTGCTTTACTTAGACCCCTGTGCATTGCAGGCATTGGGGTAGCCTCCTATTATCCTGTCTGTTTGGTAATTTGTTAGATTCAGTTTCTAGAGGATTTTTTTCTCTCTTTGGCCAAGCCAGTGCTCTGTGGGAACTGAGTGGCATAGAAAGCTTGAAGCCGTTAATGTAAGCTGACAGGAGTGAGCACAGTCAGAGAGTTTTCTGTTTGTGGGACAGAGAGAGCTCTTTCATCAAGCCTGCGCTGGGTCAGGACCATATCCCCCTGTTCTGTAGCCTATCACTATGGCATGTGGGGGTTCAGCCCAAAACAACGACATGAGCATGTGACATTTATGTTATTATTAATTAAAGAAAAGAGTAAACCAAGTTTTCAGTTAATCGTATATTAGATTCGAACAACATGCAAAGAAGAATTGTCCGATGTTTGTTGTTTGTTTGTTTTTTTGTTTTTTAACAGCAATTGCAGACTGTACTGGCACATTATCACCACTCTTTGGTCTGGAGTTCTCTGCTTTGGTTTACAGGCTTATTCCACTGGTATCCCCTCCGAATTCAAAGACTTAATCCAAGAAGTAAACCAAAACCAGCACTAAAAATCTGTCAGTGATTTCACGGAAATGATTCAAATAGTGTTTGAACATTACATAGTAATGACATGAGAGGGAAATGTGCCTGACAAGGAAAAACAGAAATGTTAGCAGAAGCAGGGTATTCCCCATAGAGTCTTAAGTAAAGGAAAGCAGTTAGAATACATTGCGATGGAAATATGGGTAGAAAATAGCAATATAAGAGAGGGAAGCTGGAGACTGAGTAAACTGTCTGTATGAATTAGTCTGTAAGCCAAAGCAGAAAACCCCAGACCAAATAGTGGCGATAATGCGCTAATACAGTCCACAGTCGCCATTAAAAAAAAAAAGAGCCTGATGTGGAAAAAAGAATGTGAGTTCCTTTCTCCATTTATTTATTTATTTATTTTTTGGTTTGTAAACCAAGATTTAGTCTGCAAGCCAAAGCAGAGAACTTCAGACCAAAGAGAGGCGACAGTACAGTCTGCAATTGCCATTAAAATACAAAAAACAAACAAACAAACAAAAAAACAAATGTGTCTGATCAACTGTCTAATATGAATATGGTTCTTACAAGCAGGCATATATGCTAATGTGAGACACTATAAATAAGTTAGCTTGAAATCCAACTAAACATGTTACAACACAAACTTGCCACCCAGATTGCAACAGTTGTGTACTCAACACTATGAAACTGTTTATTATTATTATTATTATTATTATTAATAATAATAATAATAATAATAATAATAATAATAATAATAATATTAATTATTCACATCATAAATAATCAAGTCATAAAAATGGAACATACTGTATGGGCTAAAAACATTTCACATTTCATTAAAAATTAAAATAAAAAAAAAAAAGGTTAAGTGGTTATATTTTAAGAAGTATATATGGTGGTTATATATTTCTTAAACGTGTATATGGTATACCATATAAATATAAATATTTTAAAGATTCAGAAAGACTTAAAGCTGTAATCAAGACACGAATAAACTAAATAAAAAAATGCATTTAAGATCATTAAGGCTATATACTGTGCATTCAAAAAAGCTATAGAAGGGTTAATTGCTATTTATTTTGTGTTAATATAAGTTTGCCTTTACAAAAGTGTTTAAATAGCATTAATTTTAGAATTCATCACTCACCTCATCACTCATTTGCTGAACCGCTTACTCCTATTAGGGTCTCACGGGGGTTTTTGCCTTTCTCAGCCAACACTGGGCGAAGGCAGGGTACACCCTGAACAGCTCCAGCAACCATCACAGGGCAGCACATGCAAACTATTCACACTCACATCTAGGGGCAATTTGGAACAGCCAATTAGCCTAACGTGCATGTCTTTGGACTGTGGGAAAAAAACTAAGCACCCAAAAGAAACCCAGGCAAGCATGGGGAGGACATGCAAACTCAACACAGAAACACCCTCACCAAGCCCGGGACCTTCTTGCTGTGAGGCAGATGTGCTAACCACTACGCCACTGTGCCGCCTTAGAGATTCCTTGTATGTAGTAATCAAAGTATTCGAAGGAGCATTAATACATAGTGAATTCATCTTTTCCACTGTTTAATTTGAGCAAATAACACCTTTAGATTTATAAACATTCCTTTACTCTAATGCCATTTTGAAATGTCTGGTGTTGTTGATAACTGTCCCTTACTGACTGATTCTAGTTATTGAATAAAATGGTGTATGTGTTGAGCAATAACCCGGGTGTTAAATGACAAAACCTAAAGGTAAATGGGTCATTCTCTGAAACTGGGTCAAATTTAATGATTCACTTTTTGACCTAATATTTAAAAAATAAAAAGATAAAAAAAGAATTAAAAGAGCAATCCCTGCCCAAAACATACCACATGGACATATACAACATACAATACTTGTCAGACAAAATAATTTGGATACATCCAGCGAAAAAAAAACAAAAGTGAAATTTTTCTGCAAAATTGGTTGCAATGTGTGGACAAAAATTGTGACTTTTTTTTTTTAATCATTTACGTTTCATGCCATGCTACCACTGAAGTATCAACTCAAAGTGCAAATAGTAGGGCTTGCAATAAAGATCTTGATTTGAAATTTATATCCAAAGTAGAAATTCCTGCTTTTCTTACTTTGTGGACTGAGAATCGCACATCAATTTAGTGCGTAACCAGTGGTGTCCGCTAATTAATTTATTCACCAAAAACAAATGGGATGAATTTTGTATCCATACGTGAATGAATTGGAATATGAATTTTAAAAGTGCAGTTATGTGCATGAAGTAGTTCTCTCACTGTCTTTGTAACTATAGTGAATTTGTAACTATCAAGAATTTATGGTCAATATAGAGGGACTTTATGGTCAATATAAGCTGGACTACAGCTGGAGTAGGCTCGGGTGTAAAAAGCCCAACAGACTTTACCTCACCTTGTTGATATTCCATTAGTCACCAGAACCCTGAT
The DNA here is from genome assembly GCA_039654325.1 of Tandanus tandanus. Lineage (NCBI taxonomy): Eukaryota > Metazoa > Chordata > Actinopteri > Siluriformes > Plotosidae > Tandanus > Tandanus tandanus. Next base: position 7,881,989 of record JBCNYH010000007.1, read on the forward strand.
CACCTTGGGTTATTATATTTATGTTGCTCAGTCACAAACTTGGTCTGTGAGGTGGGTAACAAAGGTTCCAAAGGTCACAAAGATATCATTGCCTTGCATGTAAGAGTCTTTTAAACCCAAGAAGCTATAAACTCACAGAATCATAGTAATTTTGCATGCCATGATGTACATTCTAAACATCTCTGAATAAGGATAGATGTTTATCTCAAAAGATTAACAAAAGTCAAAGAACTTATTTTTTGTTTTCTGTTTACTCTTTCCCATGAGTGGTTTGTACTTTGTTCCAGGAGGCGACAATATCAGGAGCAAAATGGATCCATCCAGTGGCTTGAATCGACCACTGGAAATTGTGTCAAAGACTGAGGAGAAGATGAAGGACAGAGGCCAGTGGAGCAATAAACTGGAGTTTGTGCTCTCTGTGGCTGGAGAAATCATTGGACTAGGCAACGTGTGGCGCTTCCCTTACCTCTGTTATAAAAATGGAGGAGGTAAGCCTAAAAAGTGCAAAAAAAAGTAGAGACATTTGTAAATAATTGTTTTCATTTGCTTTGGCGCATAATTTAATAATAAAAAAAGTTGATTCAGTAATGACTGTAAAATTAACGGAGAAATGTTGATCATAAACTTTTCTCTTCACTTCATCAGGGAAAATTAAACTGTAATGTGAGACTATTTATTTTCATGGGAAGGCTGGAGCCTGACTCAGGGCAAAGTCGTGGTACACCCTGAACAGCTTGTCCGTCTATTGCAGGACCAACACACACAAACATTCACACCCAAATTCACAGCTATTGGTAATCCAGAACAGCCAATTAGCCTAATGTGCATGTCTTTGTTCTGTGGAAGGAAACCGGAGTACCTGGAGGAAACCCATGCATGGGGAGAACATGCAAATTCCACACAGAAACGCCATCCCTGGGACTTGAAGCCAGGACCTTCTTGCAGTGAGCTGGATGTGTTAAACACTACGCCACCATGCCGTCGCTGTTTAATTTTTAAACAGTCAAAAATATTTCAATTAATTTGAATTTTATGGGCATGGGAGTTTGCCCAACCAGTCCACATGTGCTTTGTGGACTTGGAGAAGGCTTTCGACCGTGTCCCTCGGGCT